>WURS02063143.1:0-10623 GCA_011762765.2 Rhinocypha anisoptera | reverse complement strand
AATGCCTAATTTCCGGCACCTCCCAGAAAAAAGGACTGCGGGACCTATTAACTCTGTTCAACCGTATCTGGAATGATGGGGCCTTCCCAGGGAATTGGCGGAAATCTTTAACAATTCCTATCCTTAAGCAGGGAAAGGATAAATCAGCAGTAGGCAGCCACCTCCCTATATCTCTGACCAGTTGCTTATGCAAATTAATGGAAAAAATGGTAACCAAGAGGCTGGTCTGGTGCCTGGAGAGATATAACCATATTTCAAACCTGCAGTGTGGTTTCAGACAACAGAGATCAACCACCAATTATTTGGTACGTCTAGAAAAATTCATACAGGAAGCTTTTATTTTACGCCAACACGTCATTAGGGTCTTTTTTGACCTTGAAAAGGCCTATGACACCACATGGCGTCACAAAATTTTATCCACTCTGCACTCGTGGGGTTTTAGAGGTAGCATGGTTACCTTTAAAAAAAATTTTAACTAGGCGGACTTTCAGAGTCCGAGTAGGCCGAAATATATAAAGTCTCTACTCACAAGAAAACGGAGTGCCCCTTGGGGATCCGTATTAAGTGTAACACTCTTCGCCGTGACCATCAACGATGTAATAAAGTGCATTAATGCCCCAGTCGAGGCATCGCTATTCGTTGATGACTTGGCCATATTTTTCCGAACACGTAATATGTCCACTGCTGAAAGACAGATTCAACTCACAATAAACCGGTTTATGAAGTGGACGGACTCAAATGGCTTTCGCTTCTCTGCGGATAAAACTGAATGCGTCCACTTTCATAGGCTCAGAGGAGGGTCCCCAGCCCTCTACCTTGAGAACACCCCTAGTAGAGTCTGTCCGTTTCCTGGGTCTGCACTTTGGATAGAAGACTCAATTGGCGGAGCCAGATTTTACATTTGGAGGACAAATTTTGTAGAATTTTAAATATTTTAAAACATCTGACAAATTATTAATGGGGTTCTGACCGCACCTTAATGCTGATTTTTATATAGAACATTGGTGGGATCTAAAATGGACTATGGGGCATTAATTTATTCTTCGGCCCGTAAGTCGTATTTAAGGTCACTTATATCAATACACAATGCTGGTCTAAGATTAGCACTCGGTGCTCTCAGAACGAGCCCTATCCCTAGCATCTATTGTGATGCTGGGGAACCGCCACAGAACATCAGGCATGAAATTCTTCTTTGTAACTGTGTCAGCAAGATTTTATCTTTGAAGTCTCATCCCAATTTTAGAGTAATATTTAAGCCGGAGTTATTAGCTCTTTTTAATCGACGACCACGTGCGACCTTACCTTTAAGTATACATTTTAAAAACCTGAATGAAGATTTGGGCATTGAAATCCTGAAAATAATGAAATGTGGACACTTAAAGATGCCCCCATGGCAAGTACCGCAGCCACTACTTGCTCTGAAATATTCACAAATTCCAAACACACGTAACATCCAACATTCAAAATTTAGAGCGGCACAACCCTGAGACTTATCGTACTTGGAAATATCAATTTCCAAGAAATCTTGCTCATCCAAGTAAGACAAATCATAACATTGTTCAAAAAATTTCTCAAATTCTCGTACCAACATTTCTGAATAGATCTTAAATTTTGATAAGAAAACACTCTTTAACCGGCAAGCCACTTCACGCCAAATAGGACAAAAAATTACATTAATATCTTTAGGATGATACGCAATAGATTGACAAATATAAAGAAAGCACTGACAAATCCCAGCATCTATAAAGCAGCTTTTTGGGAAATGATGTCAGAATTCCCAAACTACAATATGATATACACTGATGGTTCCAAAATGCAGTCTGCATGTGCATGTGCCTACAAGTCTAGCCAATTCACTGGTCAATTTAAGCTTCATCCAAATAGTCTTCACTGCAGAGCTTCTGGCGATAAAATGGCATTGGAACATTTGGAAACTCATGAGGAATCCTTTATTATCTGCTCTGACTCGGTCAGCGCACTTAAAAGTATTTCCTGCTTTTCACCAGTGCACCCAGTTGTTCAGGACATCCACATTACCCTGGGCTCTCTTAAGGCCAGAGGAGTGATGATCAAATTTGCCTGGGTGCCTGGGCATGTCGGCATTGCAGGTATTGAAGCGGTAGATAAAGCAGCAAAAGATGCCCTCATCAAACCAGCAATTGATTTTCATCAGGTCTCCTACTGGGATGTAAAGAATATATTACGACATTTGCTCTATAATAAGTGGCAAACTATTTGGAGAAATACTTCCAGGAATAAGTTACTGCAGATAAAAGAAGGCATTTTGCCATGGAAATCTTCTGTTAGAGACAGTCGCAGGGAAGAGGCCGTTATTTCACGCCTTAGAATAGGACATAGTGCATTAACACACTCCTATCACTTTATCCCTGAGAAAGAGCCGCCACATTGTGAGGTGTGTGGATCTATTCTCTCTGTGAAGCATATTTTGACAGAGTGTGACAAATACCAAGACTTATGGTCCAAACCAATATAAGGGGTGAGATGAAGGACGTTCTAGGAGACGACCAAGAAAGAATATCTGTACTGCTTCACTTTTTAAAGGAAGCTAAACTATTCCCATTGCTTTAAACTGATTTTACTTTTATTTATTTATTTTTAAGCTATTTTTAAAGAGTACATTATTTAAAGTATAGTCAATTTTTTTTATTTTTTGTACCTATGCTGAAATAGAAGACTTAAGAAATTTTTTTTTTTTTATCATTACATATTCTGGAAGGTGCAATATGACCCTGCAGTCGACGCACCTCAATAATCCAACACTACTATTACTACTCTTTTACTGATAGAAAAAATAAAAAAGTATAAGAATGGAAGGATAGAAGAAAGTTTAGGCTCAGAAGAGCCTCCAAAATTATGTTTTAACTAGTAGTTGAAACAAGGTGGAGACCTCTACTTTCTCTCTTATGACCTCTATACTTCTCTATTTTTGTGATCAAATTGCATAGTTTCAGGTGTGGCGTGGTGGAATAAAAACATATTAATGAGACTTTTCTATTAGTCAAAGATATTTTAGTTTCTTGGCCAGTTTTTATGTAATACATCATTAGCAGGTCAGCTGATGATTGTGTAATTAAATTGATGTTTATGATGTAAATACATTCAAACTGGTCAAGAAAATAGCATAAAAATTTGTAAAGTAATGGAAAAATACCATTTCTATGTAATTAATATAACTATGGTTATTTCCATAAGATACTAGTGTCATACGAATTACAATTCATATGAGAAAAAAGTTTTGCCCTCAGCCGGGACTTGAACCCGGACTTTCCACTTGCCGGGTGGACGTGCTGACCGATATATATATATATATATCGTATAACGAACACACGTACATACTTATGCACATTCACTCACAGAAACAAGTGAAAAGAAAGACTCACATAACGGAGAAATATTTCGGAGCTCCCTTGTCCATTCTAAGCACACGAGAAATATAGAACACAAATAAATGGACACTTACAATTGGATCCGAATTTTCAGTGGTCGAGGCACACCTGTTTCATAGGGATCGAGGAAAAAGGAAAAGTCTCTTCTTCCTCGATCCCTCAGAAAAAGGTGTGCCTTGACCACTGAAAATTCGGATCCAAGTGTAAATTTCTTTTATTTGTTTTCTATCTTTATCTTGTGCAAATATAGTTACATATATATATATATATATAATTCCTTCCTTCAATATATTTATTTTATCTTTTATCTAATGTTTAAAAACTAATGATGATGACACAACGTGTCGAAACCTAGGTCGTCTAATTAAAAATTTATGGAGTTCACCAAGTGATTTTCATTTCCGTAATTGATAACTTCCACCATATCACTCCAGCAAATATTACTGCTGTTTAAAAACTAAATTTTTACTGTATGACCTTAAAGTTCGAGAGGCTTAATTGTTGTCATAATTAATGGAAGCATCCTGGAGTTAAATTCCATTAATGACTACAATAATGTACTAGGAAAATAATTATTTATTATCAGAATATTGTGGATCAGGACTTTCACTGTTACTATGCATATAAATATTTAAGCCTTAGCCTTCAAACGTGCAAACGTATCAATCAACTTGATACGAGTATAATCTTTGAAATGGGATCGGAAAGAAAAAATCAATGCAATTTATATTATTTAAATTCAATACTTAATACTTAAATGGAAACTTTTATCAGTTCATGAATAGTTAAATCGCAAGTTTGGTTGACTGCATTAACTGCCCTCTATTAACTCGCATGCCATGGCAATCCTCTTACTGACTTCTAACACTCATCCGTCTTTATCCTCTTTACTTGGCGAATAAATTTCTCTCTCGGTCCTCCAACATGGAAACTTTCTATCGTTTTTACCTGGCAAATTATTTGTTACAAAAAACTTATATACCTAACCAGTTATTTTCTTTCTGGATGTTGAATATGATTTTTACTCAGTTGCTCGTTTATTACTCTATGCCTTTATCTCCCTTATTTATGACCAGGATACTCTAAAATTACCGACTTTCAAAGGTTTCTTGTCCTCTCGTTTTTCCTCGGGTCTTATATCCATTAATCAAACGCTGCCACATTAAGCTTAAGTGATTTCACATATCGTTATGTTGTTTGTAACTATACCCTTTTGAGCAGGTAACTGACGACATTATAATGAACACCGCTAAGCATTATCACCTCAGTACTTGGTATGCCTCGGGTTTCAATATCCATGTTACGCTCCTTCCAACGTACAGATATATTCTGTTCAGTTTGTAACTGAATCGCTTATATCTGTTATTTTCCAGTATTTCTTCAAAGCTAAACTCTATCTACTATTTTCAGAACAGAAAAAAAATTAGCGTTTTCAAAAGAAGGACTCCGCCAGCTGTCGTCATAACCAGGTTTGAAAAATCACAGAAGCTTTGTGAAAATATGAATATATTTCTGCTTTGTCAACTATTAAACAAGATTAACGATACATAACATAAATATAGGACAATGTAGCATGTTTAGCCAAAAACACAGCATATACTACATTTCATAGCTCCAAGAATCAAAACACTTAATAATTCCACATAAAGTAATTTAATGACGACCCAGGATTCGACGCGTCATTTTGGGGTCGCGTTTCGGGTCGATTGTGGTTCATTCGTGTCCTTTTGGGTCGTCATTAAATTATTTTATGTGGAATTAGTAAGTGTTTTTGGAGTCATGAAGCAGTTCCACAGTCACGTCTGAAACCATTTCTTATATTTCATGGGACTTTAGACGAACATGGATGGAAATTTCATCCTATAGAGTGCCCCTAGTTTTAAATGACAAAAGAAATAACTTTGTATAAGCTGGGAACTTAAATGATCGTTATGTTTTGACTGATTCACCTGGATACAAACCATGGATTTCATATATTACAAATTAAATAGTATCAGACTCAACTTTATGAAACTTCCTGTTGAAGAAATATAAAAACTTTGTTCACTCCACAAGTTTTTATTGAAACGAAACGGTTGCGTTGAATAGTGATGATGTCGACTTTTCGACGAGACCGATAGTTTCAACAAAAATGTGTGTATTTACAAATAGGTTATATTTCTTCTTTTTCCTACATTACCATTGTATACAGTTTGATAACATAATATAATTAATATATTGTAAGAAATGTGCCAAGCCATTTCTGCACGAGGCTTATCCAAGAATATATGGTCCTTCTTCATCCTCAAGTCTCTCCTTCCCTCTTTACTCAACGAACGTCCCTCCGATATCCTTGGTGATCCCTATCCATTTACCGGTCCGTACACGCTCCTTGTCGTGCTTTTGAACTACTCTTATCTCACAATTTTCGCTCCACATCCTACGCTCCTTAAATCCTCATTCCCATGCTCCTTCGGCACCCCAGACCCCTCCCCCCGACTTTGTCCACGGCCACTCCTCCTCTCCCGCACAAGACTCCTTCCCCGAATTCTTTATTTCGCCCTCCATTTTCCACTCCCCTTACGTTATCCGGTTGCATATCTTCCCGGCTCCATTTCCTACCCCCCCCCCATCCCCCCCAACCTTCCCCCTTTTGGATGGACCCAAGGCACCTGCCGCCGCCCTTTCATCTCACCTCCATTTTCACTCTCGCCCGTCAGAAACCCCCTCCTCCGCAAAATACGAGGGAGGGAAGTGGGTCTCCCTTACACACGCCTACCTCACCCCCTGGACCCAGTCTCCTTTAATTCACCTCCCCCGGACCCTGCACCCTCCTGCCCCCGCCTCACCCATCCCTCTCCTCTCTTCGCGTCCATCCCCGCCCCACCTCCCACACACCCGCACGCCCGCTCGATATTTTTTTCCCCGATTTCCTCTACCTCCTTTGGCGGACGAAGGTTCAAATTAGTCCGTCGAGTCCAGTTCCGTTACGCCCTGGCTTCGTCAGCCGCATTGCCACGGAGTTGGCCTCCGCTCGCGGCCCGTGCCAGCTGAACTGGGTCCACCGAAGGAGGCGAGGCACGGGAGGATATCATGAGCTGCGACAGTAGTCTCTCCTCGCCCCTGGGTTTCCCCGATATTTCCCTTTTAACCACGAAGCGTGTCACGTTGAATCACCGGGGGATTGGTAATCGGATGCTGCTGCGAACGGAGCCTGGCTTATTCACTAGTCTTGCGATCGTCATCTTGAGGAAATAACGACGCTCTTACGGAATTCACCCAAATAAGACTCTTCCAGCAAAGTAATAGATGCCCAGGGGATAATTTTGATGATCCATTGGAGGCCATGATGAGCAGCATAATCATCTAAAAAGAACCGTAACTCGGGCAAACTAGTCATCTAAATCTGGTTAAAAATTTTCTGGTTCTCTAAACAGTGAACCAGGAAAATAATTTGGTCAAATATGTAGTCGTTATAAACTTGATGATAATATCGATGTTTTCCACACCCTTTTGAGGTGCCCACCGGGTTAGCCTTGTGGGTACATGCTCGCCGGTTAACCCAAAGTTAGCAGGTTCAAATCCCACCTTTGGGCATGGATGCTGTGTTTGTCCAGTTGGGTTTTTTCTATGATATATAGAGGTGTGAAATTAACATAGCCTTCAAGCACCCTATAAACAAAAATACTACCACAACTCCTTTCTAGGTATACCGCTCTCTACTTGTTGACTGACTCATGAGACTTACTGACAACTGTGTCATGAAAGAAACTTATTAAATGTAATTTAAGCATGTGGAGTACGTTTTCTACCGACACCACTCATTTAATACACAAATTGAAGGAACAATAGCTGTGTAAACAATTTTACAATACTTGGATCTAGTGATATGCCTTTAACTACAAGAAAAATTAGCTGGAATACCAGTTTTTATTTAATAATGAATTTCTATTTGGAAAAATATAATATATTTTTTCTAATATTATATTTATTAAATCATAAAAAAACCACAGTGATCAACCCGAAGGTTGGTATGTTAAGTCAGGGTAGAGGTCACCTAGTACTGAGCCCACTGGGCGTGTGGAAATTCACACATCAGGGTAGAGGGGCCAGTTCATTTCCCTGTGCCGCCAGTGGTTTCCCACGAAGATGTGGTACCCGAAAAATCACTCAGCTTGGGTATTTTCTTAACGCAAGGGTAGAATTATTTTTGTTTGGATAGAATTACACTGTTTACCGATGTTATAAATTTCGCACAGAGCAGCCAAATGGACAATAACTTGCAACCGAGAAATGCACAGATTTTTTTGAAGACATTTTAATTATATAATAAATCCTAGCTATGACCAATTTCTAATGTCAAGCTATTTCGAGCGGAGAGAAGAGATAGTAGCTAAATGGTTTTTCAATGTATGATACTTTTCAAAATAAAGTAATTTTTAAAAGTAGAAGTATAGAATAATACTGGATGCCGTTGTTAAAAGAAACATTTGAGTTTTCTCTACACTCAATATTTCATTCAGTTTTCGCAGTTGACCAACGATCTAATTTTTATAATTAATATCCAAATTTTCCTGCCTTTTTACTACTTGAGTTTACATAAAAATTTTAATTCATTCTCATTTTCAACCTTCGTCAAATATATGGTGACACATAACTGCATCTGTACGTTCAAAGTCTCAACTCATAGGGGAAAATTCCTTTGTGGCGATAACTCAAAGAGAAAGCAATAACGAGTTAGGCCCGACATAAAATCTCAGGCACGAGTTTGCGAGGAAGGAAATATACCGTTTCGCAGGAATGAATGTTTAGACTGGCACAGATAGTGGGACAAGCCCAGGCCAAGGACTTGAGCTCCGACCGCTTGCAGAAAGTTGACTTCTTGATTTTTGGTTATTGTTACGGTCAAGCAAGTTACGGCGTGATTTAGCGAAAAGAATGCGAACCGTTACGAGTGACACATGGTTACAAGTTCTTGGAAGCATGCCAAGGTAAGACTGACAATGGGGTAAGATCATGGTCGCCAAAAATTTAGAGAACACAATAATTCAAACCCTCTTTCTTGCATATATACCGGTGTGTCTACATAGGTGTGCACTCTTAACAAAGGGAACACAAATAGGTAGAAGTTAGGTGAATCAAAAGATATCGTACTTAGGCAAGTGCTCGGGGGTAAAAAAAAATATTTATAAGTTACTGGTAGAGAAGTCGAAATATATATAATATGTTAAATATCGTTTCTTTTAAGCAAAGTAAAGATCTTCTAAAAAAATAGGCCGGCTATATTATCAACTGATAATATGAAGGGTTAATTTAAGTTTTGTTACGGAAAATAATGCGAAGGTCGAAAGTGAACCTACTCAACAGCAACGGAAAAGTCGAGCAAGCGGTAAAACATTTTTTTGGAATACCTACTTATATATCCTATCATGATACCTGATTGATATAATGTAACAAATATTAGCAATACGAATTGCTGCATTATTATGGTGAAATCGCATCATGAGACTGCTCTAGGAAGTGATTACCAGGATATTATCTTCAAGAACATTTGATGGTATATTATTCCAAATATTTCTGTAATATTAAGAATCGCGAAACACAGATGGGTTCCTCTGTAAAGTTTAACGTTGATATTAGAGATCAGAGAATATTAAAAGAATAACTCGGTCATAACCTATTCAATCAAGGGATGAACTACTTATGATGAAACACTTGTACATATTACGAGATATTAACAGTAAAAAGGAATGAGAACCATAGTGAATACGCGCATGCGCCAAATAACACGCACGGTGTCAAAGAACGTAATTAATTATAGAACGGATTATCTTCCTGCCTTTCAAGCTATTTTGAGACGTGCCTATCTATTACTTATTTGGTATTTCCTTTAGATAATATTTTACAGTATATTACTAGAACAACATTGCCCTACAATCGGTTGTATCATTTCGTCCGTTGTAGAATCGCATAGACGTCCAATTATCTGTCGAGTTATGTAAATTTGTAGAAGTAGATTAGATGAGCCTCAGAATGTGAACAATGTTAGTTATTGATTCTCTTCTTCTGTCTTTCATATCCCGCTATCGAGTTAGCTGAAAGAGGATCGTACTTAAAAGTCTCAAAATAACCTCTAATTAAGCAATTATATCTGTGTAACCTTCTATTTGTCAGAAGAAAATTTTCAAATAGAGAGAGTGCTATTAAATATATTCATTTTATGTATGAGATTTCTGGGCTGCTTCCTTTCCCCGGAACTCGTTTCATTTACCGTTAAGTGGTGGCTTTTGATAGAAAGCCTTCTTCACTAGCCTGGTCTAGCAGTATACCGATGGGAATGTCCTGGGTTTCATGTGTTTACGCTCCATAGGGGAATAAATGCAAATGCGAAACCTGGATACTTTCTTTAATGTAACCAGTAAACCTGAATTATTGACACACTTGCAACAGGTTCAAAATAGCAGCGAGTCTTCGGGCATCCAACAAAATTCTTCAATAAACCTACGACAGTTTTCACTCTCTCTATAGCTGTCAGCGATAGTTTCAGGATTGACACTGTGAAATTCTTTAATCTTGAATTTAAAAATTGAAAATACACTGCAATTTCACAAATGTTATTCTTAAACTCACGACCCGGGTTTCATCACAGCGATGATGATGATGCCAAGATGTGGTGATACCCGGGTCGTGAATTTAAGAATAAAATTTGTAAAATTGCAGTGTATTTTCAATTTTTAAATTCAATAACTCTCTGTAGCTGTTTTTTTTACCAACGAGATGTCTTTTAATTATGTTTCCATTCAATTATCCAATAAATATTTCCTCAGGTAGATCTCAGGTATCCACAGCGTACTAGATGTGGATCTAAGATACGCCGAATGCTTTGTTTAACTTTCTATAAGTTTTTTTTGTGTTCTTAAAACGATTGGAGACGCCACGAAAAAATATCGCTCGCTTGTTATATTCCACAAGGACACTAATGGAAAAGGGGAAGCTGGTGATATTTTTTTATTTGTATGTTAATATATTTTATGACATTTGGCTCGCGTGTTCAGAGATTGAAAACATTTGAATAAGATTAGAAACTATTATCTGCGAATCAACTGCGATTCCGATAACTTAATTCTCGTACGATTCATAATGAGAAAGAAAAGTGGGGTGGGCGAGTGCATGGGAAGCCCGAAATGGTCACGCTCTTATTTCACCAAGCAAAAGCGCCTCGATGCTCCCAGTAATT
>WURS02063132.1:0-10623 GCA_011762765.2 Rhinocypha anisoptera | reverse complement strand
GGGGGGGGGGGGGGGGGGGGGGGGGGGGGGGGGGGGGGGGGGGGGGGGGGGGGGGGGGGGGGGAGGGGGGGGCGAGGCTGTTAGAGAAGTGAGAAATGCCAGACGAGAGGGAAGGAATAAACTGCTGCATGTGTAAACTTTCGTGCTGCCTCTATGTTAAAAACAAACTCAAGTTTCGCGAAGTTTTTAATTAGTGCACCTAGTCTACTTCAGCAGTGCTTAGTTGAGTCACGCGAAGCAATAATGGGTATTTATCGACCTTGTAATTTCGTTCTTTCTTTTATGAGGTCGGTTAGGGGATTGTGTGGAGGAGTAAAAACTTGTGGGTGTAGGTTATATTAGGCAAGTCTTGCACATTTTTGTGCTAGCTTTGCATGTTTCAATGGTCATAGTACCCTTTGCGTTATTAGTTCGCATGGTTGAATTTTTCCTCATTTTTTGTACTGAGGATATTTTTGTAACCAAATTAATTATGAGACACTTTATAAGAGGGTTATGTATGGGTTTTATGCGACATTATCTGAGAAAGAGAGCAAGAACACTCCTCTTTTGCATTGATTTCAGATGACTTGCATACATATGCAGATGACTGATATGCATATATTGGTTAAAGGAGGTGCAATATTTAAATACTTAAAGTGAAAGACTTATTTACTATGCCTTATTTTAAATACTATATTTCTTTGTCATACGTTGGATTGGATACAGATAATTATAACATATAATTTTTTCATGATTTTTAAAGAAAATTTGTTACTTTTTTTAAAATGCATCTAATTTAGCGTTTTCTTTCTATTATATTTATATATTATTTATATATATTTTTCTTTTTCTGTTTATTTATCTCCTTCATTTAGTACACATTATAGAGAAATCTTTTTTGCAACGAATGATATGCAAATCGTCTCTAAGACTATCTAGAACTGAAGTCTCAATTGCTTCTTGGAATTGGTATAAATAATAATGGTAGTTATAATAGAAAAATACGTCTAAATACACCAAAAAGCTCTAGATGTAAATTTTGACTAAGGACATGCGCATTATATTTAACTTTTTTCATAGACAAAAGAATGTTTTTCTACTCTATCGGATGACTGGACGCCTACAAAACCAAATGTTTCCATCTTACTTAATATCTCTTTCACTTTCGGACGTTGTTACTTTCAAATGCGTCTCACAGGGATGGGACAAAGCTGGAGTAGTTTACTTTATTGAAGTTCAACTTCATCGTGCTCTCGAATGATAATGCTTAATGTCCTTAATGCAGAGGAACCCAGTTAAATGAACGTGATGCGTGCGTCCTTTTCTTCTGCGGCCCACTCGCAGATCCAGAGTGCAACTGCTTTGGATAACCACTCCTCCCTCTCACTTAACCTCCCTCCTCTCGCTGCCGACTCTCTCTCTCTCCCTCTCGGGGGCATCGGACGCTCAGCGAAGCCTGAAAAGTGAGATGCCGTACGCAGGTAGGTGGTGGAAGAAGCACCACTAGGAGGGGCGGGAGGAGGCGGAAAAAGGAAGCTTTGGAGGAAATTCACCCTTTCAGAGACAGAAGGGTTGGTGCTGGAGGAGGAGTGCGAAGCCCCAAAAGGAGAAAAAGACAATCGAAGAGCGTTCGGCGGTAGAGAAACGCCGTGGTGCGTTACTTTTTCGGGGTAAACACCTGGCTATGTTTTCAGGAATTAACTCCCTAGATTCACCAGGAAGTGCTTATTTGGAAAACTGCTAACTCAGGCGAAGCACCCGTTGAACTTGAGCGTCGTGGAATTCATGAATATTTGGCTTAGAAATTTTTAGATTAGACACCTGAGTTACTATGCATACATTTATGAATTGATGTGCGCCAGTTATTATCAATTGACATGACCGGGACGAAATGTAGTACGGTGAGGAATAGCTGTTGCCACCATTCTACCCTGAAACCGTTTTGAAACATTCGTGAAGTTGTTAATGTACGGAAATATATTTCTCAGCATTTTATAAAGAATTTTCAATCTTTCCTTTGGTTGCAAAGACTGTTATTATGATTTATTGGACATATTATAAAAAAATTGAATGATGTGCTGCAAAAGAAAACAAACTTACCTAAAACTTAACTAAATTTTTGTAGACTTGTTGTGGATTCGTTTCTCTGTAGGAATGAAAACGACATTTCCATCTAGATGCCTTATAAGCAGGAGTACCAAAGCGCAATATAAATCCAGCAAAAGAGAGATACTTGTTTAATGCCCCCCCCCCCGCACCATAGACCCACACACTTCCAAGTTTCTTTCAAAGTATGAGAACTCATGTGAACCCGAAGTAGCAGTGGCCTTTCTTTCCTTTAAGCCACGAAACATTTCAGTTAGAAACACATCGCTTTGACCCCGAGTGTAGCATTTTATTCCCTGTAGTCTGCCGTCGTCTTATCTTTGGGGACAATGTGAAGTACCTTTCCATTTGAATGTTTATGGGTCTCCGTGTGTTCTGATTTCATTTCTGAATCCCAGTTACTCTAAAATGTCTATTGAAATGCAGTATTTGGTACTGTCTTTACTATGCAATGCAAAAGCAGTAGGTTTTTTCTATGCATTCAGGATCTCTTTTTTAGCATCATTTTTCTTTCAGCATCCCTCATTTCAGCATCTTTCAACAGAATTCAGCATCTCTTTTCTCTATTCATAACCCTTTTTTCCATTATTTTATCAGAGGTTTTTCCTAGAAATACTCTTTTATGATAAATGTAACACTACTGAAAAAGTCTAGTCTTTTAACTTATGATTATTTTTATAGCAGTGTTATTGCTATTGCAACCAAGTAGGGTTAAACTGGTCCCTGGTAACCAAAGGTTTAGGGTCTCGTTCTAGACATGGCTGTTTTCTAATTGCATTTATCAATAAGGCAAGAGTAAGAGTCCCAATCTTTCCTGATAAAGATGAAATTATTTCATAAATGCAATACTATTACTAATCATACAATATCAAATTCTGCGTATTGACACTGTGTCACTTGTTCTTATCTTGAATATTTTTTCTAACATTTTATGGTTCCATGGATTTTGTTGGCCGACCCTAATGTATCACCACAAATGTTTCAGTGTAATTACTATGGTTCGATATTATATTAGATCAATAGGATCAAGTACGAAACGTTACGGTGTCTTCGCCTTCTCCGGTATCTGCTCATCATTCTAGGTGTAGCTGGTGTTCAGAACCGGCCTCGTCCGCTGTTTCACCACCCTCCTCCACCCCACTCTTCTTTCCGTAACTTTATTTTCCTCTTTTTCCTTGTGGTTAATTCAGTTCTCTTCTTTCCTCTCCTCCTATCTTCCCATCTTGACACTAGGGTCTATCGACCTCGATTTTTAATTCCGCCCTGATACTCCCTCCCTGACATTCCTGTCTTCACTTCGTCCCTCCTTCCTCGTTACTCCTACAAACAGGCAACTCCTCGGGGGATGCCCCCCTCCTAGAACACACACAATGCCCTCCAACTCCCCCAGCCGTTTTTCTTCGTTCGTCACTCCCTTAGCATCAATCCCGCCTTATTTTTTTGTTTTCTCAGGCAAGTGGATTTTCTTTCTCCACCGCCGTCTTTTGTCAGTACGGTTACGTATTCGTTTCCATCCCCAATGTCTCTATCTTTCATTTAAAGTTTCTCCCCCGCCCATTGATGGAACGGAAAGAATATAGTCCGTAGTCCCAATTTACCCCAATAAAGACCCTTGTTTTTCCCTTTCACGCCTCAGCCTTATCCTTTAGCCCCGTTCACTTCTTTCCTTCATTCAACTCCCACGTTTTCCTTCGTTCAACTCTAACGTTTGGCATCTCTTTCTTCGTGGCTTCTGAGTCTAGTCTAGGCCACCCCTCTTCTCATTCTGTGGTATTTCTCTCCAATACGTAAAATAAACGCGGGAAGACATTTGCTTGTGCATTTATTCTGAGTCTCAATTACTTGCCGGCATATATCTCTTCGTCGAAAACTCCAAGGCGGCATGCATTTCCGAATATTCTTTCCGAAACGAAAAAAGGTTCGTTTTTTTTACTACTATTTTAGTGATACCATTACTATTTGCTAATCCCAATGTTACTTTCATGTGTGCAATATTAATAATGTCACAAATCTACTTTCTACATAAAATAGAAGATTGAATGGCTCGTTTATTAGTCTCGCTTTTCGGAATCTTTGCATCATACACTAGAATCCTCCAGACTCACTAAGAAAATTAGTTATTCTTCAGTACTGTAGACTCGATCGCAGGTCCCGTTATTCACAACTTATTTTTTGTGTGCGTCAATGATGTATCTGTGTAGCTGTATGAAAAAATTTGGTAAATGAGATAAGGTTTTTTATATGGAGGATCTCTATATGGTATTATAGGGAGGATCCTTCTGTAGTAATTTATCTTCGATGTACTCATGACGTAAAATTAATTACAATAATGCAGGAAGAAACTCAAAAGCTGGAAAATAGTAAAATAATTCTGGGAATCGGTATAGATTATTCTTCATTATTTCCGTGACGATATCTTCAACTTATGAAACTGAAGGGACATAGTAAACCAAAAAAATATTCCCATGTGTGCCTGATGTAATGAAAACCCAGTATTTTTATGATATTAATAACACCACGATAATGGTATCTCATTAACTACTAACGCTGTTGAATTTCTATGGCTTTTTGAAGACCAATGAAACTGCTTTAAAGTAAACTAATTTAAGAATTTGAATATACCTGCACTTGGATTTTTTGGTCATTAAGCACGATTTGCACGCATGCATCCTGTCATATTCCTTACATTGAAGTCAGAGGTGTATTGAAAAAAATCGAGGAACTGACAAGATTGCCACGAGCTATGTATTTGAGATATTTTATGAGCCATTGCTTATTTTTTATGAAGCATACTTTATTAGCCTCTTGCTTGTAAGTTAACAATTTTTAAGAGGAGACTTGATTACTCTAGGTGCTATCTGTCAATCACAGGGAATATACCATTATTAATTACTTTATTTTATCATTTAGTTTTAACGTTATCACTGCTTTCGTTTTCAGAAGAGCGTAATTTTTATGCAGTCGGATTTGCCTTACACTTTTACGAGACGGCGCGGCGTCCCTCCATGTGAAAAAGAAAGTCATCTTTCTACCTTCTCTCGTTCTACCCCTACAAGTTTCTGCTCAGTACTTCATGCTCCGTCCTCTTCATCTCCTCCCCAAGCCAGAGAGGAAGAGATGGAAACAGTTCCTATATGTTTTGTGCGTTCGGTTCTAGACTAATTTTTTGTTCTCTTTTACGTATCCCTGGAAATACGACTACGGCCGCGGAAGGCAATAGGATAGTTTTATTTCTCCTCCTTCATGGTTTATCCTTTCCTTATCTAGCGTCATAATTTTTTATACTCATGTTTTGTTTGATTCCTTCCTTTGTATAGCTTTGCCTATCCAATCGATTTCATTTCATCATTTGTTTTTTTTTCTATCATGGAAATCATTCAGTGCGCGCAGCTTCCTCACATATACAGCCCCTGCAACGGATCATTTCTTTTGCTCTCCATTAACTTTATTTTTCTTTGACGCACTTCACAAGACTTATATTGGGCCTCAAATGCCATATGCATAAAGTCCTTCAATCATCATTCCTCTTTCCCAATCACATTTATTTTTGATATGGTAGTCACTTTTTTACTAATCTATTTTTGTTTAGTTCTTGTTCAAACGAATGAGAGAATAAAGAGATAATGATGATTTTTGTACCAATTTATTAAGCGTTTCCAATCTCTTCAATGAATTCGTGTTTTTACATTGACTTTCCCACAAAATTGTTATTTATCGTTATCACCAGTAAACACCTATTGCCCGTTTAATAAAAAATATTGTGTTGCTCTTAGTGCGTAGTTTTATGTCACTTGTTTTTTACACGAAGAATTGACGTATGTTAAGACGTGATTTGTTAAACGAGTGAATTTCAAGCTAATTTTATTGTCTTGATTAGATCATATTTTAATGGATTTAATAAAATAATAACGGTAGAAATTTGAGGTAGCTTTAGTTTTTGCATAGCAATCATAGCAGTGTGTTCTAATGTCACATTTTCTTTACAGGTGAGAAATTGGCAGCTGGAAAAGGCAAGGTTGCTTAGTCATTATTTAGAGAAAAATATGGATTTAAAAATCTCATTAAGGTATGTACTAATGTTTATGCCCCTACATAAAATATACCGATGTCTCGGATAGGCTACAAATGAAAACTAAAATCCTCTTCAGAAAAAGGTTCACGAATCAAAAATTAACTAATTGCTATTTTATTTTTTTCTTGGCCTTTTGGTTAGCAGTTCACCTTTTTTGTGTTTCCAAGGAAACACATCTGTCCTTTTATTCTTCCGCGCTGAAATTTGTTGTTCTAAGGATCTGACGTGATGCATTCGGTTGATGTAGCTATTCCTCTCTAATCTCGAGTGTCAACCAGACTAGTTAAATCCTTAAGAAAATAAATGGTTTTGTACGCCATCTTATGATCTTAATTGCGAGTTGTCAAATTAACTGTAGTCATCCCATTATATTTTTGTTAAATATAGAGATATACTTAATTATTTCATGTTTATATTCTAATGAATATTTAGTAGTTTTATTAATTTTCTCGATCTTTTTCTTGGTGCCATCGAACTACTCATCTAATGACACTAACTATTAAACATGAGATGAGAGATCTTTTTGAAACTTTTGAAAAATATTTGATACAGCCAAATTTAATTCTCCGGTGATAATGTATTCAGAATATCAAAAAATGATTTTGGTTTTAGAGAAGTCACTTGAAAGTGTTAATACATGTATGTATTAGCAGCATTGTTTTCGTCCATTTCTGAAGAAAAGTTTAAACAACTCAATGCTTACGAATGTTGACTGTGTTTAAAAAAAAGGTCTGACGTTAGCATCCCTTGCCACGGCGTATGACTTTCCTCATTTTATCTGCATAACGTTAATATTGTGAACATAGACACTCATCGTATGAGTGCATTTGGCATGTTGTGTATGGCAGTGTCATTTGATTTATAGGGGGAGTTTTGCCATTTTTTAGCATCATAAAAAATTCGGCGACGTTACGATCCTATACGGATGAAGTCCTTTGGCGCATAAAATTTTGATTAACGATCCATTAAAAGTAGTTACCTGTCAGAGTCTCTTATTTACACCGTAATGTTATGCAGTGCACCTTAAAAAGCAAAGTACGATTAATGCTAACAGTTTTAGTGCGCGAAAGTTGTAAGAGAGGAGAATAGAAACAGAATATGGTGCTGGGGAGGTTACGATGAATTACGAAATTAGGAGTGGTTGTAGCGAAAGTACAGCATAATAGGGATAGAATAAATATATTATTCCTTGCGCATTAGTTTTCAGGCTCTTCGTCCTCATTTGTTTGTTTGTAAGACAACAGTTTTATTAGCGGTCATTCGAACGCCTTGCTATTTCGGTGAAGTTCAAGTTAAAGTCGTTTAGATAAGGTAATTGTAGACTGAGAGTTTGCAATTTTGAAGGTGTAGATTAGCTTGAGAATTTATAAAACAAACTAAATATTTCTATTGAAGCAATTCATGGGTTGAATTTACACTAATATTACTTCATTATCTATTATCTCTTTACGAATGCTACCAAAAAATACGGTAATAAGAGATTAAAAGACTAGAGTACTTGGAAAAGGCTTGGCAATCAGATTGTGGAAAGGAACGATTTTTACCATGCATAAATTTAAAATAGTAATTGAAGGAAACTTGTTATATTTTTCTTTTCTAACCTTACCTACCGATGTTAATGAACTTTTCTTGTTCAAGGATAGGGATCAATGCTCCATGCTTCTTAGGTTCACGAAAACAGCTCCGAATAAAATATTTATCGGTAATATCGTTTGAATTTAATGTAAGATACATTCAGGATTTTTCCTTTTCCAAATTTTCTTCACTTTTGCTCATCTCCAATCAGTATAATTACTGTCCTATAATGCATATATAATATGACTTATAATATATAATACTATAATCAGTATAACTCCTGTCCATGCCCTAACATTTGTTCTGTTATCCTCTAGACCCTTCATGCTACTATTTCATATATTATAAAAGAGTCTAGGCTCCTCTTTCATCCTTCTGTACGGGATCCGCCCCTTACTTCCCTTCGTCACTCCCGCATGTACATCACTCTAAAACTTCTTGTCCTTTGTCTCCCACGTCTCGCCTTTCCTCGCCGCCTCTCCTTCTCCCTCTTCTCATCATGCTCATACTACTAACCCTTCTTTCCATCTGCCGCATTGCGCGCTTCTATATGCTTCCAGCGTCGTGTATAATTTTTTTCTTTTTCAACATTTTTTTGCTTGGGTCTCGCATTTTTAGCATTTTGCGGACATTCTTTATAGCCGCAATTCCATTTTAAATTTTGCTCAATAGATGACCTAAATGATTCCAACCCGCAGTAGTTGATATCGCATTATTTTTTCGCCCTCCGAAGAAAGTAACTTCAAATCATATTACTTACTTCTTTGGACATTTTCAAAATATTCAAATTTTAAATTTTCTGGGCATAATTGTAGAAATAATTGCATTTGGACATCAAGTGTCCGGATTAGTAAACAGAAAAATTTGGCAGAACATAGCAATTGATCCTTTCTCTGCGTGCTACATTATCTGTTCAACACTGTGGAATTCACGGGAAGATTTTCTTGTAAAGTGCTGTGATTAGCTTAGCATCTGAAAATGAGCAGGCAACATGTCTAGTAAAGAAGATGAAGGACAAGAAGTGCAGTGACAAAGATAAAATTATCCCCGCTTCTTGCATCACACTGCCCGTCGCATGCCCCCGTGAATTTCTCCCTCGTGCACGCCGTCACCATTATCGCATCGGTCCATCATGTCGAGGCCAAAGATGCTGCGATAAATTTCAATCAAGTGCCTTAACTCTGTACTCTTCGCAGAAGCTCATAAACTGATAAACCCTTGTCCTCGCTAACCCTATGTCGCCACTGCTGCTGCTGTTACCAATGAAAGCTTCTGCGGTAGATCTGTCGTAGTGGTCCCACGTATGGCCCTAAGTTGCATTTCTCTCTTGGGCAAAGCATCTGCGTGTTACTCTGTCCTACAATCCCCTACTCTCCTTCATAATAAACCCGTTTTGCCTCCTCGGGTCCCTTAACGCTTCCATTTCATCCTTTCGATAGTATCATTTATTCATTTCTCTCTATAATGGTCTCTTTTTTCAAATGTTTACATTGGTAATACTTCTCTGTTTATCTAGTATTCCTCTTAGCTTTCTTCTAGGATTTATTTGATAACCTACGCACACCAACTAATATAATTTTTCATTCATTTCACTATAAAATAGTTTCTTTCGGTTATTAATGCGTTATCAGGAAGCTTGATCTCGTTTATACATATTATTCCATTCAGTCTTTACATAGCGCCACCTCCGTGATATCTCTTAAAAAAATTTTCACAAAATTTTATGATTAGTCATTCATCAGTTTTGCTTAAAGATTTCTGATCGGTTTGATGCAAGAACGCTAGGGCTTTTGGTTTGTTCTGCTGTATAGGTTCACCGGTGTTTTCATGATGTATCGTGCTTGTGTACCGGGGTCATCTCCATAAAAAGTGCCGTTCGTCGAGTGGACGACGTATCGTCCGATATCGGCCGATTCTACACCGACGACATCGGTTCCTTATCTGAAGATATTTCCTTCAACTAGTACGAAACGCCATCAGAACAACAGTGGACCAATGCAACTGTAGAACCAGGAACATTTTAACGTCTCTTATCTATTAAATAATCATTAATGAGACAGTGAAAATTGTTTCCACCATTCTTCCTGTATATACAATGTAGGTCTAGTATGAGGAATAGATTATGCGAATGTCATGTGCTAGAAAAAATTCATCATATCTAAATGACTTGGGCATTATATATTCTTCTCATGTTATCATAGGTTAAATTGATTTTCTTTGATAAGACAGGGTAGCCTAGGTTATTTAGACCTGCTTAGCATATAGCTCGCTAACATTATTAAGGGAACCATAATGAAGGTTTCCATAAGTCTCCGGAATACAGAGGCCAAATCTTTCTCTTTTTTTGGTCATAAAATTACTATTTTATTACGCATTCTTTCATCGTAAATCAAAGGGATCGCTCGGAGAATTCCTCCATATGCCCAAAAATGTATTCTCGGGCTAATGGTTAAATTAATATTTTTCAATAATTTTAGTTATAAGTATGTCATTGCCTACAAAGTAGACGTACCTACTAATGTAATATAAAATGAAAATTTATATTTTGTTGAAAAGGGTATTACTCTCTGTAGTTTTTGTGTTCCGAGGAAAACTTTCACCGAGTGAGAGCTCGAAATTAAATTCGATCGTAACGTTCTTCTCCGCGACTCCCTACTTCTCTCCCCGTTGTCACTTTTTAATTTATAACTTTGGCACACCAATTGCCTCTGGTCCGCTTACCCGCCGTGTTGCCTTCCACCCTACTACCTTCACTCTCCACTTTTACCTGATCTTGGTCTGCCCGTCTCATCTTCCAGTACCCCCCCCCCCCCCTCCCCCCTTCTCCCCCCCCTCCCCCCGCCTCCTCCTTACTCTTTGTCCCCCCCTTACCAGGCCCCGGCGCCCCC
>WURS02063121.1:0-10623 GCA_011762765.2 Rhinocypha anisoptera | reverse complement strand
CCCCCCCCTCCCCTTGCCCCCCCCCTTCCCTCCCACTGAATCCTCCTCTCTCATTCACCCCTCCCACCACGTCAAGACCTTTTTTTTTCATCCGACATGCGGAATAGGTACTCGAATTTTAACGAGCACTTGTTTAGGCTGCCGAGGTCCCGAGGGGAGAGGGGGGGAGGGAAGGGGGGGGGGGAAACTGCACTCACCGGCGAGAGATGACGGATCCCCCCCCCCTGCACGTACTTCCGCCGCTGGTAATGGGAGAGTGGGGTGGAGGTGGGAATGAAGATGGGAGACAGGGAGGTCCCCGCTGCGTAAGAACAGAAACTCATCTGAAGGGCTGGGGATTGGAGATTAGGAAAGTCATAACCTGAAAATTGGATTGAGATAATTTCAAAGTAAATCGAAACGAAATTTTTAAGCCTTCTGCCGGAGACTTTTCAAATCCCAAGCAGAACACGACATTCGGCGAGAGAGGAAAGTCGCTTAGGTCTTTCAAGCGGCATTTGCCGCTTTACTTTAGCCGATCCATGAATTGTATTACAATGTCCATAGCGAGCTAATGGGAGAAATATTCATCTATTATGTACTGATTTTAATTTCACTATAATGTGTGTTTTATTCTAATAATCCCTAGCCATGACCATACCAAACTTGGGTTGTGTTTCCGAAAGGATTCATATTTATGCATATAGGTAAAGTAAGTTCCCGGAACTTGTGAGTCCCTTAGAAATGTAATTAGAGTTAAATATTTCATGACTGTAATTGATAGGGCCAATCGTTTTGAAAAGTTGAAACCCATATGTTTACTAAATTTAATTTCGGGATGAAAAGCTGTATTTCCTTAAACTCTCACCCTGATTATAATGTATTTTTGTCATCATTTTACTCATGATCTGGGTGGATACATTTCCTGATTCTTTGATAACAAAAGTGAAATTTAATACAGAAAATGATCAGCAAGTAATCTTCATATTTTTTGGAGATATAAAAGGTTCGCTTGCGTCAAATTATTCCTTGACATTTATTTAAAATGAGTTTAAATACATTGTTCTGCTTGAGGAAATGAAGAATGCCCGTGAAATTCCAACTTTGTTCATGCTAGAGAAGGTTTCCTATTTACCTTGGAATATCTAAAACTTACCGCCATATTAATTTTATTTTTCATTTATTCAATGCACAAATACATATATTATTTGTTCATTGTGACATTCATACTCTCATAAAAAAACGTCAAATCCCTTTTCGTTTCCCTTTGGCACGGAAAATCTATGACATATTTATTTATCGATCCCGTGTGGACTGAGATCATGCATATTATGAATGAAAGGCAAAAATGGGTGACACAAAAAGGGTATCTTCGTGGTGGGGCAAGAGGATCTCCCTCGTTTCATCCTGCTCCAAACAAAGTCACATCTATAGTCTTTCCGGAGCACACTCGGTTGTAAGATATTCTCTCTTTGATTGTGTCATCTGGAGCATATGAGAAGTGATTCTGCAGGAATTCCTCTGACACAAAGTCTTTGCTTGTGTTAGAGCATCCCCAGAATGTTCCATCTTCATGTTCACTATAATTTTATCGATTGTTTTTGATCGCTTAGTTTAAATAATTTCTTTTAATTGCGCTCAGGCATCAGTTCACGTAAAATACATGCCCAATGAGAAAATGGCGTCACTATTTGTTATTTTCAATTTAAAAGTTCAAAGAATAATACATAATTATAAATAAATTTACAAGCGAAAAAATAAATTCAAAATTGCATGACATTTTTTGCTTGACGTTCACCGAAATTGAATCGCCGTCGTCACCTGATATCTTTAGACGCTTTTTGGGAAAATAATCTGATAAAAACATCCTCTTGAGTATGAGCACGTTATGATGCGTATTACAGATGAATACGTGCAAGATGGAAGCGATACATATCTTCCTGTTCGATGGTCTATGAATGTTTAATGGACTTTAGCGGAGCGAAAATGGGAAGCCAACATGGTGCCTCCAACGTAAAAGGAATGTTAAATTAAGTAGGAAATAATTATTGATAAAAATAACCCGACAATCAAATCTATTTAGCTAAAGTTTATTTTTAATTTTCTTTGAATTGTCGGTCTGGTTTCGATAGAATAATGGATTAAAGTTTCATCACCATTAATGATGCATATTATCTACTGATTACCTTGAGAAATAGCCTCTTCGCTCAATACAACATTGATTTTGTTAGAGAAATGTTCAATATGTTTTTAAATGTACTGGATATGACACGCCGCAAGGCCTTTAAAAATACACTTCAACAATTTCTTGAAAAGATAAATGCAACTTGTTTAGATATTTTTCTAATAGTCAAAGGATGATATCTGAATAGAATATCTTTGATCCGAGTCACGTACCGATTATCAGGTTAAGAATCATCGGAATATAGTGAACAGCTTGGTCGCCTTCTATTTCCTTGAAATGTTTGGGACATTAAAAACAAATTTAAAATATATCGTCACCAAAAACTTATTGCACTCCGCTCCCTGATGTATTGCTGAACATTTTGTGAAAACGCCATAGAAAAAATTATTGACCCAAAAAACAAATGCTTCTTTGCCAAACGAAAACAGAAAATCTTATGAGTGTCGCTGATGAATTTCAATTCAATTTCAATCATAATGGTCTGGTTAAGTAGATATGGGAGCATCGTCTTGCATACGAAGAATTTCCTATCACTTACCCCTGCGGGGGCTTGCAGGGTTGATGGTATTTCTCACAGTTATGTTTTTAGTATTTTTGGAATGTATATCCATGGATTTACACTTATCATTTCCAAGCATACGTGCTTAGGACATGTAGATGCGCAAAACAAAATGTCTTGTTAAATAGGAAAATGAGTCATTAAATATTAGGTATGCTCCATTAAATTTTCAGCTATGATGCTTTGCAATGAGATTAACACTGCACAGCATAATATTTACCCGCAGCATATTTTGTATAGTGAATGTAATTGGTAGCTTAAGATACTTTAATTTTACATCACTGTGAAATAACTTCCTCCATTTGTAAGATTGACTGATTCGCCTTGTGCCTTGCGATGTAATTTTGCCGGGATTATTGCACGATTTTGTGGTCGATTACTTCTTCCAATGTGATCTCATCCATGTTATTTACACTGGAGGAGCGCTCAGCATGCCTCAGCAGTCGCGCGCGCTCTGTATGATGATAGAATATTTGGCTCCCTCGAGCTTCCTTATAAATGAGATGCACCTTCGCCTACATAAATCGCCTTCAAGTAATAAAAAAGGAATTATGAAACAGTTCGTGCTTTTTCAAGCATGCAATGGAATGTTTTTTCATTCAATTTTGCATACAATAGTTTATTTTAGGGCGGTGCTTCATAGTCACATCATCTTCATTTAGATGATTCTGAGTTCTGGAAGCAATTTCCACCAAGAAAATAATTACGATTCAGCTTTATTAACATTCCTGACATATGATATAAATAAAAGTACGTACAGAATATATTCTTTTCCTGAAGTACTTGTTTAGCATCCCTGATATAAAACCACTAATAGTACCAATACCACTAATAACACCACGATAAACTGAAGCAATTATTTAAAAAATTGAAGAATCTCAGTTTTTCCCGGCGAATAGATTGGAGGAAGATTTCTCTGTGTGGAAAACAACCCCTGGATCCGGATGACAACCGGAAAAATCCTCCTCCATAAAAAAATTTGTTAGTAAAATTCCATGTAAAATACCTATTTTGACCTTGTTGTCTAATTATTCTAGAAAAAATACGTTGTAAAATCGTATACTGATTCAAAGTTAAACCTAAGTATGATGAAGTTGGATTTAAGAAAATATTTATAATAATAGTTTTAGAATATTATTGTGCATATTATAATTCTTATAAAGTCAAATAACCCTTATAAACATATTTAAACCGAATTTTGATATGCGCTACCTAAATGAGCCTTAATATTTATCAATCACTTCTTGTGATTCATAAATTTGAAAACGATAAATTACTCCCATTTAGTTTATTTAAAGTGTCCATGAGGAAAAAGGATGTCTTTTTTGTGTATGTAAAATTTTATTGCCTCTTTCACTCCTGTCTATGTCCTAGACATATAATTTGATCAAGAACATTTACCGATAAACCTCGTAATGTTAAAGTATGATTACGTTTGATGCCTATATCACGAAGGATTTAGATTAAGTTTAATGAATTGTCTCTATGAAATTAACGTATTTTGGTAATCACTGAATGATAACATGCATATAAGTAAATTTTATCATCACATTGCATATAAATACCAACCATTCTATAAATTCCTATTACAAATGTTATATGGACACATTTTTTATATACATTTTTATAATTGATTTTATTTTAATGAATTTATTATCTCGAGTTCCTTACATTTTGCCAAGAGATTAATATCTGCATTATGGTCTGACGATAAGAGTGGTGAGCATATAAAAATTTCTCCTTGAGAAGTTTAATATCTTCTACTATTTTCTTATAGGTATATGTCATTAGTTTTTGTAGGGATATATTTGAGGGTGTTCCAAATGGTATAGTTAACACCATTCATAGTCACGATTTTATGTTCGTCATGTTGGACATGTTACTTTCTTATGGTTAATTTTATAGTCATTTTGTCAACTTTATAGTGAAATAATAACAATTTAACTTGGAATGTACTATGCATAAAAAATATAATCTCCTGAACTGGAATTTGGAACTAACGTAAAAGCTTATTTCTCCATGTATATTGTCATCAGCTTTGTCGTATGAACGATTTCATAGTCATACATTGGTTTCTTAAGTCTACCGATAATGATCACATTGTAGAGGCAATAGGTTTTCCAATATTATATTATGTTCAAATGTTTTTTTTCCTACTGTTACTAATACTAAAAGGTTATGCTACTCGACACTTAACAAATACACTAACGAGAATTAAGAATCACGTACTACGTATTTTTCCGCAGAGATTTTTAATCTGGTCAAACTAGTTTTAACGCTACGGCGTCATATTTAGGTACCCGCCGTAGCGTTTAAACTAGTTGTATGATATTAAAAATCTTAGTGGAAAAATACCTTCTACGTAATTCTTATTTTTCACAAATGGATTTCCACAGAGATCTGCCAGATAATATCGAAAAGACACAAACATTTGAAGGAAATATATTTGATTCGGTGTTATTCATTGAATCCATTTTTTTCCCTGGTATAAGTAATTTAATGCGTGTTTTAAAGCTCATGCATAGCGTAACGTTTTAAAAAAAAACCACCGTAATTCTGAATTGATTTTTCACTTTGCTTCAAATTGACTTGTTTCACGTTGAGATCAATAGACTAAGGATATAATTTCAGTGACTAATTTTGTTTACAGAAGGGCAAATTTTGTCTTCAGTTAATGTTGAAATTTATTATTATTTCGATCTATATACAGTTGCATGTCGTGCGAAAAAAAAATCATCACAGATTAAATGAACCGTGATTTCGGAGGGAACGCACCTCTACTTTTATGCACGAGTCGTTCCTGAGCAGGAGAAATTTGAAATGAAAATTACAAAGATTCATTTCGTTCAGTGAATAAGCTTTACAAAAGCGGAACAGTTACAGTCAGGGAATCGTACCCCTGGATAACCTATCGATTTTCGAGCTTTTATTAGTGAGTCTTTATGTTTTTCCTAATTAAGAATTCGCTATAAAGATATCCGTCGTATCCGTGTAGTTTTTTTTCAATCCGTCAGGATTCTGGATGGAGCCTTATCGTTCCCCCGAATCAGTTACTTTCGGACCAGAGGACGTCCGTCCTGTATCAATTGCAACGCTCCCTATATCTATCGTATTTCGTTTCCATGTTCTCTTAAGCTTCTTAGCTAATGAATCCGGAATATATTATCCCGTGGAACATCCCCTTTACCCGTCGCTTTCCTGTGCCGTGCCACGTGTCCACTCAGTTATTTCGATATCGAGGGCAGTTTCTGTAACGTCCTCTCCTCCGTCCCCGTTTCGTTTCGCCATGAGAAACAAATGAAGTTCAAGGGCGTTATTAAGCCTCGATCTGCTCACTAGTTTCCACCCGAATTTATTTTTCAAGGTTCCGTTAAGCTCTTTAAATACTTTTTTCTTCCGTATTGCTTCATAGTGGAGGAAATTTTGAGGCATCAAAAATTATCTTAATTGAGCATTTTCTTCTCGTCAAGTTCTGTTTGTACGGACGCGAATAATTTTCATTCGGTGTCGCTGAGCGCATGATATTTCGCGGAAAATTATTTTATGTGATACTTTAACCATTTCAGCGACACTCAGTTCCCGTGATGCACAAAAACTTTTTACAAAAAAATAAACATTTTTGATTTATTTTAATACAGTCATGCCCATGTAAGCTCTTTTCCTGATTAAAGTTAATTTGATTCAATTTTCTGAGTTAAGAAAGTCGATATTGACGAAAACATTTCATTATATAATATAAAAATAGTACAATAACGTAGCAGAACATCACATTTTATATTTATCAGGAAATAATGGATGCAAAGCAGAATTTTCTGACTTTTTTCATGACTATGGATCAATTGTGCGGTGATAATAATCATTAGAAACGGGAGTCCTAAAGGCGACGATCAAGATCTTAGAATCAGCAACTTTCTCCTACAAGATGAAAAACATATAAAAAATGGCTAAAAATGTTTCTTTATTTTATTTTGCAATACATTAATGATACACCATATAGGGTATAATATACCACAGTTGATTCTTTATATTGGGGGATTATTTTAATTAACACTCCCTTTTAAAAAAATGTGTATTCTGATACTAAAATCCATATTTTCCTTAAATTAGACGTTAACAAGTGTTATAAAATTAGATCAAAACTTCATTTTATCATTGAAATATATTAATGAAGTTTATTTCACAGTAAAATTTAGTAACACATATAGAATGAAATTTACGTGAGAGCCAGTTCTCTGCTCTCGGCATAAATAGTTTGTATTTTGGGTTAAAAAAGGTTAGTCTCTTTTATTTATTTAGACGGGTACTGATAAATAAGTTGAAACATGAGGCCAAGATGGCCTGATGCCTGTCCCATAAAAAATGGTGCTTCTGTAAGCCAGTAAGAATAACGAATACTCAAATGTGCTAGAATGTAATGTGTGTGCGTGTGTTAATAATAACCTCCATCATTTTAAATTATACTAGTGTTAACCATCATTTTACAATATTCACGTGTCAACCATCATTTTGCATGATTCACATTACACATTTCAGTAATATACAAAAAATTCCATGTAGTCATGTTTCTCTTTCTGCATTAGGCACTTCGAATTCACAAAGAAAAAGTTCGTGCAAAACAAATGTACTATATTTAATTTTATACGTTTTTTTTCAAACAAAGCCTTAGTTGAAGAACTCTTCAATATTAGATAAACTTACAAAACATAAATAATGTTTAAAGAATTGCGAACTATATTTATAGTAATGCATCGGAAATAGGGGCTTCTACATTGTAGATTAATGTAGCAAATATTTAATAATATCGCATGAAAAAATCTTCTGTTAAAGGGATTAATACACAATTTTCCTTGGTAAAAAGCTTTAAATATAAACCTAGTAAATGTCTTATTTAGACGGGTACAGATAAATAAGTTGAAACAGGAGGACAAAATGGCCTGATGCCTATCCCATAAAATATTATGCTCCAGTAAGCCAGTAAGGATAACGGATACTCAAATGTGCTAGCATATAATGTGTGTGTGTCTGTGTGTTAATCATCACCACTCGCCTTGTCATGTTTAGCTCCACACGTTCCGCTTCACTATATAAACCTTTGTCGGTACACGATGTTTTGTCCGTTACGTGGCATGCACCATTAGGCTACTGGGCATCCCTCCCAGGAGAATAATGTTAAAGGTTTTTAAATTATATTAATAGATACATAGGTTATGACGGATTTTCGTAGAAAGAACTAAAGAAAACAAACACCAAAAATATGCAATAATAATGCAATTTAAACGCTTTGAAATCTCGCTCTTTCCCCTAGCTCATGACTAAGCGGCTTAATCCACCTGAAGGAACAATGCGGAATCATTAGCAGCCGTACATTCATGTTGAGCGAGTAAAAATTTCATCTATTTAAGGATTTTTTTTTTTTCTATTTTAAGACCGGCACACAAATTAGCATGGATATAATAGAACATTTTTCCAGACAAGCTAAATCCAAGTTTCAAACTTATTGTCAATTTTTTAAGTCTTTAAAGAATTAATGCTATTTATAATGCACGGTGAAATTCTCATCAACCCATTACTGTGCACGGAAATATAAACGTCTCTGGTGTCTAACCCGGGTCACTTTCTTGGGATTTTATATTTTTTGACATTAACGGGCGTATCGGCGGACCCCCTGAAAATTTCACAATTGATAGGCGTCAATGATTCAGTCAGTCAGTTTTCAGCTTTATGCATGTAAGAATGTACAAGTTTATTCCATGATGAATGTATCCCCTATCAATAGGTTGAATGAAAGGCTTTGCAAGCAACGGGGGAAGAGGGCAACTAGGGACAACTCACAAAGGCATTGACGATTATGAGACCCACGCTGCTAAGATGTCTCCGAACGAGGGGATCTTAGTACGGTTTACTTATCCTTCACCGAATATTCTAAACTTTAGGAAAAATAAGATAATTCTCTGCCTAGTATTTGAGCTGTAATCCGCAGCGTAGTCAGACGTTGCCATTGAGGGAATCTCTCTCCCCATATCCATTCCCGAAATTCTCGGACTCTCTCTCTCTCTCTCTCAAAGAATCAAATCTCGGTTCCCTAAAAATGCGAACAACACGACGTTCTGCGATCGAAAGAGGGGCGAGCACCAATTTTGGACCCCCCGAGGAATTTCACGGGAAAGCCAAGATTAGGAATGACTTTGGAACGAATGGTTTATTTTTTTTCCCGCTAGCAAGTTATGATCTTTTTTTTTATAATGTTGCACGCCTAGTGATGCTGGAATGGTGGTTGGACCCACGGAGGGGCGATATCTCAATGGACAAAATCAAGGCGGAGAACGTGAAAGAGGGCGGATGAGTTTGTGAGTACCGATAAGCGAAGCACATGGCAAATTGTGTTATCGGAAAAAAAACTCATAGCTCTTCGAAAAGTTTACAATTTTGTATGCACAGCGCGGAAGTAGACGTGCCTTAGAAGTGCCTACAAAGTTGGATTTTGGTCAAATGTGGTACGTAATAAAGGGGACAGCAAACCACAGTTGGATCCAATTATGGGTATTATTTCGTAAAATTAGGCGTTTGTATTTATGTAAATATATTGCAATTTAGCTAACGCTAAGTGGCAAGGTTGGTCTACCTGGCGCTACCGCTTGGCGGCTTGGTGGCTAGGGGTTTGGCACTCAAAACTAAAATATTTGTACATTGGAAGGGAATTTACGTCATAAATATATACATACAAAATTCAGAATTAAAAAATAAAAGCTATAATTACGCGTATCGCCAATGATAAGAGCTACATAATTTAAATTTAAAATCCATAATTAAAAAATAGCATGTATTAATGTTGCAATGAAGACATGAATTTTAAGTTGGTCTCCATCTATTAATAAATGGAGATACATTAGTGTAGATATACGTGCAGTAGTGCACTTAAAAGTAAGAAACTTTAGTGTAGAAGTATTAAAAAAAAGGCACATTTAATCGATCGATAAAAAAATGTAATGTATCTCTCAAAAGCTGAGTTCGCGAGCTCGGTAGTCTTTCCAAATGGATTATGGAATGCTGATTGGGTGATACGTTCACGTCTAATGATTTATATCCATCATTTACCTTTTTAAAACAAATATATTCGGATACCAAAATATTTAAAAATATTGTCGTATAAAAATTGAAATAGAGATAGTAAATAGTCCGGAAAAACCATTATATAATATGATAAAAATGGATTTGACAGTATAACATTTATGGAAGTTTGATATTTTTATTCAGGATCCGTCCTCATTTATTGTCTTATTCACACTCTTAAGATGAAAATAATATCCATACCAGTTAATAGGAACGGATTATCTTAAATAGAATAACATTAGATTCTGATGCCAACATTCCATCAAAATCTTGTCTCTATTTTAAAGACATTGCGTTTAAAGTTAATCGCGTTTGAAGAAATTATTGATTTGCGAAAAACGTATCCGAAAAAAAATTACGAATTTACATATATTTTCTTCATCTATAAATGGTGACTCTTCTGAATTACTTATAGTGAATCGCTTGTATTTTACCTTTCCTTTAGCTCGAAAGAACTCCCTTATTAAAATTTGGATGAAAAAGTTCCAATTAATCATTTACTCAATTTCCCCATAAAACTAATGTTTGTATACTAGCGTAACTAAAACTAAGATGTCGTATACTTTTTTCGTCTTTCTTGATTCTAGATTTACAATTGAAATAAAATACATTATTTATTAATCGCTGCTGTTAACCAGCTGTGTCCCCAATGGGTCTCCATTATAATTTATTTGTTAAATAATTAAGAAATATGTATATATATATATATATACACTTAGGAAAATCTCAGATGAGCAGCAACAACGAACACACGCACACACTTATAGACAGTCACACACAGAAACAGTAA
>WURS02063110.1:0-10623 GCA_011762765.2 Rhinocypha anisoptera | reverse complement strand
CAGCTCGAGGATGGACGGACTCTCTCGGATTATAACATCCAGAAGGAGTCGACTCTTCATTTGGTCCTTCGCCTTCGTGGGTCAGACCTGATGAAAAGTAAATTCCCCCTTGTTTGTTTGCTCCCCCCTCCGACTTTCAACTAATCCCTTCTCTTTCTCGTTGATCAAAAGAGGACCTCCTGTCACTTGGCAGTCTTTCCCTCCCCGTCTGACCATCAACTAATATCTTTTCCTTCATTGTCTATCAGTTTAGCTCACTGCTCCACGTATACTCTTATTCTGATCGTTCGGCTATAAGGACGAATAGTATCAGGAAATGACAGACTGGAGCACAGATTCCAAGATAAGTTGTTGAGTCATTCCCCTGGAAAGTCTGTGGAATAAAATCACAAAGTCACCTCTCGTAAAATCACCACAGTCTCTCGTAAAGCCTTCCTTACGATTTTTGATTCTCGAGGCATGACAACGTAATGGACGTTTTAATCCTGCGAGTTATGCAACCCGAACAGCGACCACGGCAAAATCTACTCGCTATAGCGATACTGCCGCTATGACCACTCGTAATAACCGGCGGAACTCCCTATCTTTTAACACGTGGACCAACCAACGGAAAACGATCACTCGCTATAGCGACACTCTCGTTATAAGCCATACTCGCCATAGTGCACTTCTACTGTAGCTCACTGGTAAAAATTACTTTTGAAAAATATAACTTTTTAAAAGTTTACATATGTTTACAAGTAATCGTGATAATAAATTAATGGACACAAGTAATTTGATTTTGCCCTCGTCTATAAGCTGAAGATGTAACTCCGGCGGGCATATTTTTGGTATGGCGAAATCTAAAGGAGGTTATTCTTTGATTGATGCTCTTTAGTGGTTTCTTGGATTAGCACTGACATTTTAAAAATTGTTCATCTATTTACTTAAGCCATTAGTTTTTTATTCATATCACTTTGTGTGCAAGGCATTATTCTGCATATAATGTAATTTTATATAAAGGATTATATCTGTGGCAGAGAAGAAAAACCATTTGAGTGACATTTTTGATGAAATTGAGTTATGGATGAAGAGCAATAGATTTTTGTTTAAACTTTCATGTAATACACATATGTAAACTTTTTGAGGCATATTCTGCAATAAATTTCAATGTGCGTAACCATTTAAGTCACATAGGAGGGGAAAAACCATTTAAGTTTTTATGGGTGGAGAAAAACCATTTAAGTGCCTATAAAATTGGGAAAATATGTATTAACTGTCTTTCTTGCCCTTCTGTATATGCTTTATTTTCTTTATTTAGCTACAACAAACAGTAAAATTAAAATTTTATTTTAATTAATTGAAATTAATCCTCATTTTAAATTATAACAAAATAACTATCTTTGATCAATTCCTTACATTTCCTAACACAATTATTCTGTCATAAATCAACAATGCTGTTCGATTAAAGGATTAAGATTCTTAATAGTTTATACTTTTCAGCTGACAAATCTGATTTGACCGACAAATGTTCTGAACATTTTCAAGCACCAAATTGGTTTTAGATATTTTAGGATTTGATTTCTATTCAATGGTTTCCTTATTTCGTTTTGAGTTACAATTTTTACTTCTAATACAGGGTGCAGCATTATAACTTCCTTTTCTTCCATTGAAATCAATGGGAAAAAAGGAAGTTATAATGCCGCATCCTGTAGTTTGTGGTCGTCATAATCTGTTAAATATAAATAAGCATCAATATTCTTATCAGACGGACAGACAGTTACAGGCAACTGATCATAAAAATAGCATGTCTCAACAGATTAAGAACAGACAACAGATTTTTTTTCTTTTCAATGCTTATGTCAATCAGCTTGTCATATTGTAGTTCAACTATGCTCGTCACATTCGGATTCGTGTTTATTCTTAAATCTAATACAGAAAATGCTTCATTTTCTGAAAGGCTCTTTTTATACACAATTATTTCTCGTTTTTTTCATTCATCTCTTGCCTAAGGAAGCGTTCATTTTGTTTATTTTTTGTTGTGCAGTGAACACAATTTTATGTAAACCTTCAAAGTTATAAGAATTTTTCATGAGTCATAACATTAACTTCTTTTGGATTGACAAATGAAGAAGACTGTAACTTTCCACAATTTTATTTCTTTGGTATGACTAGTTTTGAACGCAGGCATCATCATCAGATACGTATGCGCCTATGCATTCGAAACTAGTCATACCAAAGATATAAAATTGTGGAAAGTTATACAGTCTTCTTCATTTGTCAAGATGAATTTCCACGTTGTCAAGCTTGAGAAAATCAAATTTCTATTGGATTTGTATTTTTGCAACTTGCTACAAACTTATACCAGTCAGTAGGCACATGAATTTCCGGAGACAATGCTTTTCTTGCACGTTCAATAATATCATGGTCAGAGTCTCATTCTACTTGGGTATGGCCAGGTTCAAGAAATTTATGATCTATGACATCAATAGTTGGATGACAAACTACAGTGGATCCTCGCTTAAAGATTATAATTTGTTCCCGACTCTTACCCGTAATGCGAAACACTCGTTAAATGAAACAATTTTTTCCATTAGAATCAATATAAAATAGGATAATGCATTCCATGCTGAAGAAAATGATCAAAAAATTTATAATAATGTGATTTATTATTTATAATACATCCTTTTTTACTCGAAATTTATCTAGAGAGATTTGTTTGTGCCCATGCTTCAAAATTTTTCAAAAATGAGACAGCATTATTGTTAAATAAATTTTCAACGTGCATATCTACTGGCTTTTTAGGGTGATGCTTCTCAACTTACAATGTAACAGTTTCCCATGCTTTCAGCAACTCCCTTATTTCGCTGGAAGGTTGTTGCTCTGCTGAGGCTGTTATTTCCTCCTCTCCTGACAAAATCCTCTCCACAACTTCTTGCTGTGACACAGAATACAGCTCAATAAGCTCTTTGGTGGTCAGTTCCTGGCCATGCTCTTCCACTAGCTCATCGATGTCACTGCTATCCACCTCCAGCCCCATAATCTTGGCCAGAGATACAATCTCATCGACTACCGGTGCCGCAGGCACTTGCTCAAACTCCTCGGAGTTGTGTTTGACAACACTGTCCGGCCAAAGCTTTTTCCATGCAGAAATAAGGGTTCTCTTGGTGGCCCCTTCCAATGCCTTGTCGATCATCTTGAGGCAGGCAATGATGTGAAAGTGGTCTTTCCAAAAGTCTCTGAGAGTGAGATTGGCTCCTTCAGTTACCTCAAAACAACGCTCGAAGAGAATTCTAGTGTAAAGCTTTTTAATATTTGAAATGACCTGCTGATCCATGGGATGCAGTAAAGGAGTGGTGTTAGGAGGCAGGAACTGGATCTTGATGAATTTAAGTTCTTCAAGGAGGTCATCTTCTAGGTTTGGAGGATGTGCAGGAATGTTGTCCATAACAAGCAAGGCACGGAGTGGCAAATTTCATCTCAAACATATATTTTTTTACAGGCGGGCCAAACACTTCATTAATCCAATCTATAAAAAGGTAACGTGTCACCCAAGCCATGTTGTTGGACTTCCACATGACATTTAGCCTGCTCTTCTGAACTTTATACCTCTTGAAGGCTCGTGGATTGTCCGAAAGGTAAATGAGCAGCAGTTTAATTTTCAAATCGCCACTTGTATTTGCTCAAAACAACAACATGAGATGGTCTTCATTGGCAATGCCTTCTCTTCTGCTGTAATATATGGGCATCTTTTTCCAAGAGAAACTCGTCTCATCACAATTAAAAACCTGCTGCAGCAGATAACCCTCAGAATTCACAAGGTTCTTGAATACACCGATGAAGTTCTCGGCTGCCTTTAAGTCTGAGCTTGCTGCTTCTCTGTGCCTGTGGATGCTGGTTCTTCTCTTAAACTTTTCGAACCACCCAAGGCTCACTACGGATGAAGAAAAGTGCTCATCCGTTTTGATCCTGGCATCTTCTTAATGAGGTCTGCAAAAATTAGTTTCACCTTCTCACAAATTTTGTTTTTGTTAATAGTTTTCCATTGCATTTGCTTCTCATTGATCCATATGAGAAACAATCTTTCAACATCGTCGAGAATATGTGGCCTTTGCATAGAAAGTCTTGTGACACCCTTTGAAGCATCAATCTCCTTAATCTCATCCTTGTTTTTGAGGATAGTGCAAATCGTAGATGTAGAACGATTGTATGTGCTTGCAAGGTCAGCCACGCTCACACCTCGATCCCGCTTCTCAATGATTAAACGTTTGACTTCTATAATGATTTTTTTTCTCTTACCCGTGTCCTCTTGTGGTATTTTCTTTGGGGATAAATGTGTAATAATATTTAAACTTTGCACTAAAAAATACACAATAATTTGTCCGGATACAACTTTCTCAAGCGACAGTAAGATGCTTGCTGAACGAGCCTTAAACATAGACTGATAGCCAAGATCCAGGCAGGAACCTCCATGTGACGCCACGATGTCTCCTCATCACTCGTTCTGCGAAACATCGCTCGTTAAGGGAGTCACTTTGTTATATTTTGTTTAGCTCATTATGGGAATCACTCGTTATGGGAGGTGCTCGTTAAGCGAGGTTTGACTGTACTATGTTAGTGAACACTAATGACTTTATTCTTGTTCTGTCTAGTTATTATTTGTACACAGTTTTAATCATCATTTAATAAGAAATTATGATTTTCAATACTTTAGGGGGAAAACCATTTAAGTGACAATAGTGGGGTATAACCATTTAAGTGATATTATATTAATTCACATGGCTATAAACATTTTGGATTACTGTTATAAATTTTGGTTTTTAAAATGATAAAATCGTAGTTCTATATGGAAATGAGAAAAAGTCTGGTCAAAACTTTGAACTCAATTTACTCAAAATCATGTCCATACTTAAGTTTTTAATCCCCTCCGTCACAGATATAATTTCACATCTTGTTCGAGTCCCGTGCAGTTATGCTATAGATGTACAGTTATGCTGTACTATAATTTTTATAGTTTCTGTTCGTCTTTTTGCTATTACTAATTTATTTTATAACTTGTATGGTGTAAATTGTGAAAAGGGTTCATAGTTTTGCATTATGAGCCCCTTGAAAATCCAACCAAGTTAATTTGCCATGTATCAGTGCCACATGGCTTGATCACGGTGTCCTATATCCTTTTATTTGAACACTAGCCTTCAGGTTGATTACTTTAGTGTGACTACTTTGAAAAGAAGGAATGGAATTTACCTAGGGGTTCATTTTAACTGAGAGAATGTGAATGGATTCAAGCCTTTAGGCAATAAAAATGAAGCATGTTAGAGCATTTCAAAAATTTTAACAAACCTACTTATTTTGTCAAGCATTTGCTTGGTAGTGACTTGACTGGCTGTATTCAAATTACTTGTTATTTAAGTTATTGAACAAATTAACTTGGGAAAATCAAAAATCACTACTTATTAGTAAAATAAATACAAATAGTAAAATAAGTATGGGTTATGATTAAATAATTGCTCCATGCCTACTTCCTCATAGTCACCGTAGTCTTGTAATACATATGCCACTGTAGTCTTGTAATAAATATGCAGCTAGCTAATTATGAAGGAATGACAGAGGATTTGATTGATTTGGATAATCAGAGTAAAGACAGAAAATTCATCTAAAGTTTGGTGTTTCTGAGGAATCACCATATTCACAGTTTGTTAGTTCATTACAAAGTATTTAAAATAAATCAAAGTAAATGGCCAGCTCTATACTTTTATTTCTTTTAGCTCATTTAACCCAGAGTCAATTTGAAAATCTTATTTGTGGTTTCTGTTTTACCTTTTACAGGCTACACGGTGCATGTGTGTTTGTGTCAGAGAAAGAGTCTTCTATTCCATTCAGTTACATTTAAACTAAGTTACACATGATATATACTTAATGATAACTCATGCTGAAAGTGCAGTACTTATTGAATATCAGTTTGAAAGTTATGGTAGTTTCAAATGTCAAGTATTAAAAAAGAGGTGATATAGTAGTAGTAGTAATACATTTTTCCCGGGTGCGTCGACAGCATAGGTTACTTTGCACCACTCTGAAACTATTAGTTTCATCATTTTGAGCAAGTGATTACTGCAAGAAGAATCAATCTTATGACTTAAATAGCTACAACCGCGACTATAAAATAGATTGAAAATAAATAAATAAAAGTATAAAATACACAAATAAAAAACAGGAATAAAAATTTGGGAGAAGACACGTCTGTGTGAAATCATTATATTCTACTCTAGAATTATGTATATATCATCTCCAAGAGGTGATATATACATAATTATAACATAAACAGTATAGGTTAAATTTTCACGTTTTGAATGTTCTTATTTTTTGGATTAATCCCTCCTCCCCATTGGCCAAATCTTAATTAACATTTTTAGTCAGAATTGCAGATCTCCCTCTATATCCTTTGTGCCATATCTTCATTCTCCTTCCCCATTTATGAAATATTGTGATGTGTGTTGGTATTTATTTTAAATACATGTCTAATGATGGTTTAAGTAGGCCAATATCTATTGAATGTCAATAATATCTATGGTTTTATTGAATGCATTGTATTAGTTTGCATGGAAATTGTAACTTCTCAAAGATTATTGCAATCACCAACCAGTGAATTACTAAACATAAGTTAGATATTAATTTGAACATTCATTTGCAAAAAGACTATATTGACAAATATTATTTAATTTAAAATTCTCTTCTACCAGTAAAACTCAACCTTCCACAAAAATTAATAATTTCAGTGCCTCAAGTTTAATTATTTTATTTGTGAATTAATTATGAATTAACTATTTCTTTGTCATACTCCAGACATTGTTATTTTTTAAATAATGGTAATGTTTGATTTTGACTTTTGAGTGAAAAAATATCTTAGAGTAACTTTACATATCTGCCCATTTGTCAATGTATCAAATTGCTTTCCAGTGAAGGGAGGCTCTGGCATAGGCCTTCAATTCACAAACGTAACACGTTCAGGTTGACTGCAGTGGTTGTTCATGTGGGTGATAGCAATTCCGGCCACTTTGTGACTTATCGGCGTGGTCCACCACAGTCATCCAATGTCAAGCAGAAAGGACTGGGCTCTCCCTTTAAACGAAATGGGTGAGTATACGCAGAGAGAGTAAAGATTTCTGTGGAAGTGAAGTCACATTCTCAGAATTTTTTTAGACTTAGATATAGAAGAGTGATTGGAAGAAGGTTGATCTCTATAGATAATAATTCCTGCATGTCAACAAGAATTATGACTATTGTAATTTGAAATGCTGACATATACTAATATTTGTCTTTGTAGTTGTTTATTTGCTGTTGTAGTAAAATGGTTTTACAACATGTATATATTTACCCATCTATATCCACATCTGTTCCACTATCTGTGCATTGAACTATCAACCAAGCTTCTCCATCTTTTCCAATTCTACCATATCCTACCTTAGCTTGCCGGCCTGGTTAGCCTGGGGGTAGCACTCTCGCTGGCTAATCCAAAGGTCACAGGTTTGAGTCCTGCTCAGAGCATGGGTGTTGTTTTTGTCCAATAGGGTATTTCTATGATATGAAGAAGTATGAAATGACCATAGCCGTCGAAGCACCCTATAAATAAAAATACTACTACTTGAGAAAAGTACTACCTACCTTACCTGCATGCTTCATCCAAGGACATGTCTCTCTTTAGCCAGGTCCTTCTTGCATGATCTGCCCATCATTTACGTGTTCTTTCTCTTGATTGCTTTCTGTTTTCTCTCACTCTTCCACTATTCTGAGGATTTTACCTCTTCTCATTCTTCTCAAGAACTTAATTTTTCCAGCTTTAGTCTGCTCCATCCCCTCTCATTCACCCCCATTTTTCTGATCAAATGTGTCTAGTGGTACATAATAGGCTCTGTATACAGTAAAAGCTTTCTATGTTGACCACCCTAGGTTTTTACCGATAATGGTTAACTTTAGAAGGTGACCAACTAATAGGGATGTGGTCATATCCTACTTGTTTTGCTGGTCCCATTGAAAAGTGTCCATGTTAGAGAGTAGGCCAACGTGGGAGGTTATACTGTATAATCATGTTTACTTTTCTTGGTGATTTTCTATCTCAGAGTGAGTGTCTTATCTTTGGGTTGGCATTTCTTCTTTCTCTAATCTTTTATGTAGTTCTATGCTCTATTATGTCATTGTTAATCATTTCTGCTTCCAAATATGCAAAGATTTCTGCAAGTACTAGACTACCATTTAACTGAATTTCTTTTTTGTGGTATCTTGCATTTTCCTATAACTATGACATACAGCATATAGTCAAAACTAAAATCTATATTCGATAGAATATTTGGTAATTAATATTTACAGTACAAATCCATTATTTTCTAAGAGTCATATCTTTTCACGAGAAACTTATCACGTGCTTAGTATGGCAGATTGTACTAATCACCTTAACAAATCTAAATTCCATATTAAAGAATCACAAGCCATTATTACTGTAAGTTGGTCTATCTATATGCAGCGATCACCATTCCTCTCATCAGTAACTTAGATGTGTGCTCATCTCAACATTCAAGCCCTTTTACCTTGTCAGAGTTGTAGTCCATGAGGAGGAGATCAGATGGATGTAGTTTTATGAGTATTGTAGTTATAGATTGTTGCCAGATTTACCAGTATGACAAAAATTCCTTTCCTAATTGATAATTTCATTCTCCTGTTTTGTGTTCTTTCAGGGAGTTGAACTATCCACTCCCTCGAACTGTTAGTATGGATGATAGCAGGTACGTCTAGTGTGTGTTAATTTGAAGGTTATATTTTATGTTATGTTTTCAGTGGCATAAAGTCTTAGGATTTAGAATTTAAGTAACTGTTACCTATATGAATAGACATGATTATGCAATATTTAGAAAAATTCTAGTTTTGATAATGTGCTGAAATGTTTGTTCAGCATTACTGGTATTTTTTGGATCCACTCTGCAAATTGAGGGGGTTCAAAAGATTGTAATTTTTGTCAGTAAATATGTATTCCTTCATGCTTAGAATTCTGATGGGCCACAAATTTTACAAAGGGATTGTTATACTATTTCCATAGAAGGATTTTTAATTTGACTACTATTGGCATTTTTAATGTTTCAGGTAATATGTTTTTGACTGAAGAAAACACTCCTGAAAGATTTAAATTTATAAAACAATCATTGCTTTTCATTTTTGTTTTACATAAAGTCTTCCCTGACATCAATTTTCTCAGGGCTGAAAAATTTCTCTACCATTCAACAATATTACAATATTCTTTACAAATATACAATGTTTAAGTGCTTAATATTTCCAACACTTATGGTGCCAGTGTAAAGATTTTACTGAAATTTAACTGTATTACCATTTACCTCACCTGTCACATGTTCTTCCTTATCTGTTTCCCTTACAAATGCCTTATATCCTTTCTTTTATTAATATTTTTGTGGGTATTGTACATGCATTAGAAACAAAGAGTAGAAAATAAAGAAATAGGTAGGAATACATAAAAGGACAAATATATGGCGAAAAAGGAGGAAAAATTCATATTCCAAACAAAAAATTCTTCCAGGAAGTTAACCACTGACATTTCACTTTACATATATTTGTAAATGTACATAAGTTATAAAAAATATAATTAATACAACTTAATATGCCTGTGTTTATAAAAATATTTTATTGTGAACAATATATATCAAAACTTATTGGTTAATCATTTTCCAACATTTTTTTCAGGTGGTACTACACTTCTGACACTGAAATAGTTGAGTGTTCCTTAAATAAAGTTTTGGAATCTGTTGCCTACATGCTGTTTTATGAGAAAGTACTACCCACTCAGGGCTAGAGATTCAGATCTTTTTAAGCAGTTTATTCCAACAGTATTCAAGTAAAAATACTTGGTCTCATGAATATTTTGCATTCTCATGAACTGTGTTTTTTCATAAATACTATTTGCCTAAAATATTTATGTACTTATATATGGATTTTATCCATTATTGTCAACATATGGGAAGCATTTTTCTTCTATTTTCATGTGATAAAGGAATGATAAAACCATTCTTTGATTGAGCAATAACTCTTGTTGCATATTATTGTAGTGATGTATATCCTTCTTGATATTACATTGCAGAGATATTAATTTAAGCTTTCTGTATATAGATACTTAGGCTTTAAATAGGCAAATAGGCCATTGTTGTTACAACACAAAATATTTCCGATGTTCCTATAGGATACTAGAAAATAGTTCATATAAAATATACATATTTTACAGCATATTTTAATTTCCATGTTTAAGTGATTTGTGTTCATTCAGCATGAAATACCAACAATTTAATTTTGCCTAAAATTTAAGGAAATCTTGGTTATTGTCAAACCCTTAATACTTTTCATTCAATTTAAAATTGATAAATAATAACTAATTTCATATGTGCACTTTAATTACCGCTGAATGATTGAATAAATATTATGAGACCCTGTCAGCAGTAGAAGGGATAACCATTCTTATTGTTCTTATTTTAATAGTCATGTGAATTCTTCTCAAATTAGTATTTCAGAAAGGAAGCCAGAAATACAATGGGTTAGTAGACTTGAGTCATTTTTGATTGATGTGGATCCATTGTGTTATTTTTCTATGAT
>WURS02063090.1:2500-10624 GCA_011762765.2 Rhinocypha anisoptera | reverse complement strand
TCTCTCTCTCTCTTTAGGTCCCCAATAACCTAACCTCTCTCTCTCTCTCTCTTTCTGTCGCCAATAACCTAACATAACTTCTCTCTCTCTCTCTCTCTCTCTCTCTCTTTCTGTTCCCAATAACCTAACCTCTCTCTCTCTCTCTCTCTTTCTGTTTAACCCAATCTCTCTCTTTCTCTTTATGTCCCCAATAACCTAACTCAATCTCTCTCTCTCCCTCTATTTGTCCCCAATTACCTAACCTAATCTCTCTCTCTCTCTATTTCTGTTCCCAATAACCTAACTCAATCTCTCTCTCTCTCTCTTTCTCTCTTTATGTCCCCAATAACCTAACCTTTCTCTCTCTCTCCAATTACCTAACCTAATCTCTCTTTCTTTCTTCCTTTTTATCTTACCTAACAAAGCGTTAAACTGAGAGGTTATCACGACTGATTGGGTGTGAAAGCGATAATATCGATAAATGGATCTTATGGAATACTGATGACAATTGATTGCTTTGCGCAGTAGTTTGAAGCATTGATCAAAACGAATGAGAAGAAAAGCCACGCCGTACATTGTCACAATGATAAAGAAGCCAATCACGTGAATCATGGTGAAAAAGTCGATTGATCCACTGAGCCAGGCTAGCTCAAGAATCACGGATGAATATTCAAAATGCCAGTATTTTCGAGCAAAGGTGTACTGTAATTGTAGGAATGCAAAATCTATAAAATATATATAAATATAAATATTAGTCATACAGATTAATTTTTACAAGAGGGACATAATTTGAAGGGTTATGCAAAAAAATTCGAATTAAATCGAGCAAAAATTGGAAAAGTTCGAATTCCGGATTTAAATTGACAGAGAATTCGAAGATTTATGCAAGAAATTCGAACCGAATCGGAATAAAATTCAAAGCATAACAGAGATAAGTTAGATTCGAATTGGTTAAGAATTCGAATCACTAAAGTGAAAGTTAGATTCGAATCGGTAACAAATTCGAATCACAACAATGGATTCGAATCGGTTAAGCACTCAGTGGAAGTAGCGTAACTCTCACAGTACAAAAACTCATAGAATAAAATTTGAATCACAACACAGTGAAAGTAACGTAACTTTTACAGTATAAAAACGTGAGTGGCACAATACCAAAAAGTGACAGAACATAGAACATAGAAAACCATTACCAAAAGATTCATTAATATATAGAAGAATCAACTTAAATTTTACCTTTATCTTACTTTTCTCTCGTATAGACTTTTCTGAATTGAATTGAGGGTTAATTCGAAAATTTATGCACAAAATTCGAACTGAATCGGAATAAAATTCGAATCATAACACAGAAAGCTAGATTTGAATTGGTTAAGCACAATGGAAGTAGCGTAACTCTCACAGTACAAAACCGTGGGTGGCACAATACCAAAAAAATGACAAAACATAGAACATAGAAAACTACGATTAAATTATTCATTAATATATAGAATGGAAATACCAGCTTAAATTTTACCTTTATCTTACTTATCTCCCTTATCAGGTTTTTCCCCATGAGACTTTTGACCGAGGTCACGGCTACCGAGACATAGGATTAGTGTTACTGAATCAAAGTTTGGATTTTCACCAAACCCACCTTGCAATTCACCGCGTACGGTTGATTGCCTCTCGACCTAAGACATTTGATCCAACCGAACTTCAGTGTCACTTTGCCGGTTGGGGACGGGTTTCGAATGATACCACTCGACGGCATCGTACTTTACGTAAGGCAAAATTTAAGGTTATGTCGGAGGAGTTTTGCAAAGGGGAAAAACCAATGTATGATCCGCGTTTTCTGGTTTGTGCCACTGGGAAAGTTGACAAACATAGCGGAACACAACCCGCAACATTTCAAGGCGACTCCGGATCTCCACTGATCTGTCCCATTGATGAAACATACGGAAATACGGCACAACTAGCCCTAGAGTCCCATTCTAAACAAACGAAAAATATTACCTATTTTACACGGATTAGCCGTTATATCCAGTGGATTAAGGGATATGCGGGAAGATTTTCGTTGCTCAAACCTAGACTGATTCGTTGCTTTCGGGGAAAGGAGGAGATTGCGGCTGAGGCTTCTCGAAGACCTCAACGTCCTTCGAATTGTATCCTGTGTTGATGTCATATGTGGGTGTGACTGTGAAGCATGAGAAGAAAGTTTCTGCGCATGCGCACTAATAAACTTATCAAAATTGCTGCAAACTTATGCATTTTTATTATTATTGTAGTAAAATTGAAATATAACAATTAATAAATAGTTAGTATCTAAAGACAAGTATATTAAGTACTATATTAAGTCTTTATAATCTCTTGATAATCCGAACTGTATAGATGATAAACTCGCCATACATCAGAATTGACTATACAGTTGATAAAGTCAATAAGTCAAATGAATAATGTCAATTTACACACAATACCTTTGAAAACGAAAGTCTCGACACGACGCCAAGTCCGCCATAGCCAAAGCCATACCGTCGGTTGCTTCGAGTGTGAAACGCATCCAGATGAAGTGCCAAAGCTAGCGTTGTCCTTAGAGGCAAATGGCCACAAGAGGCCACGTTAAACAGTGTTCGGTTAGGCTGCATCAGGGCAGCGTTAAATCGAACAAACACACCGTGAAGTCCAAAGATAAAGGACCATTGTGTGACAATAATGGCCAAAATCAACGGAATATACTCGGTTTCAATGTTGCTAAAGAGAAGAATTGTGAAAAGGTAACAACTGCAGGGCACAGTTAGTAGCAGCATTCCCAGAAGTTTCTGGCTGTGCAGTGGAGTTAGGCCAAGCCATAGAATCAGATTTCGTCGTCGATACCGCAATATTGACATTAACTTTACGGCCATTTGAGAACTCGGTGACCGTGAAACAGAAAGATTTCGACACAACTGCTGAATTTGAATAAGTATACCAAAACCTATTGTAATGCTCATAGCGGTGAGACCCACTTCTAGAGTTAGAATGTAGATAATGTAAAAGCCATAAAAGTAGGCCATCGTAGTGGAGAGTTCAAAGTAGATAAATGCAAAAAATTTTTCTACAACAAGCCATATGATACTTTTGTGATGACCTAACATCCAGATGGTACCCAATCCGTGACACTGCAGCAGTATTGCTGTTACTTCTAAAGTCGTAAAGATTTCCCAAACAAACAAAGTATTAATGTTATTATATATTACAATTGATTGAATTTAATGCATGCAAACCTCCAGCAATGTAGATAAACATGACAAAGTTAAGAGATAGTCTCGTCGTTTGTTTCACCTGTTTCACCATCTTCCGCGTGTAGAAATATGGCTTTAGAAAAATTATCTTTTCTTTCGAGTGGTGCCACACTTGATACAAATGATTCAAATAGAAGGAATGGTAAGTTACAAACAGTTTATACGCAAAATAGTAGTGTGCAGTTGCAAGATATAGAACACTGAGCAAGTTAAGCTCTGGACCCACTCCGACTATGTAAATGATATCCGCATTGAGTATTGCTTGGGTTAGGTTTGCTGAAGGACAGAAGTAGAGATAGATGAAATGTAAACATGATGCTAACACTGCCAAATGAGCTAGCCAAAGACGACGTTTTACTGTGAGATTTAAAGTTTGATCCGATTTACTCAGTTCTCGTTTCAAACGTAAGGATTCAGTTACACGAATCACCTCAAAGTATTGATTGAGTAGTCTGTCTAGTTGAGTTGGCATCAAAAAATTTATCAAATAAGACATGATTGTGTGTTCTTTGTGTTCGTTATGTTTGAATCTCATTGGGCAGAAAATGTACATTCAAATGTTTGAATTAGTCATTAATACCTTTGTTTTTGTGTTGCATGGCAACATTAAAGTTTTTCGCATATTTTTTTTAATTATTTAAAATCGAATTGTTCCCAATATAATGCAATCGTTAATTATCATTAACAATTGCGAGATAGTGTGACAACGATAGTTTGCCGTTTCATTTGACGTATTGAACTGGCAGAATTTTAAAATTTTTTTAAAAGTTTTTAATTTTTAATATTTCAATTTATTTTTTAGTGTAATTTCAGCATTGAAGTTGCGTTAGACTCGTTGGCTTTCTTGCAACTCTAAGGCTTGGTAAAGAAGATATAGAGTGATTTGAGTAGAACAGTAATTTCACACATTAGGTATACGAACTATTTGGTAGGCGTACATCACAAGTTCGCTGTATATCAAGAGCGACTGTAAATTTAAAGTTATTATGGTTAGATACAATTATTTTGAATAGACTTGACAGTAAAATTGTGAGAATCAATATATATATATTTTTACAAGAAAACTGTCGTTAAAGTCTCGTAAAGGAATTTTGACAAAAAATTCGAATCAAATCAGATGATAATTGGGAAAGTTTCAAAATTCAAATCAAATTGAATGAGAATTCGAAGAGTTATGCACAGCATTTGAATCAAAACAGAATAAGATTCAAACTATAACACAGAAAGTTAGATTCGAATCGGTTAAACACAGTAGAAGTAACGTAACTGTTACAGTGCAAAATTGCAGAGTGATATAACAGGAAATTGTCTAAGTATAGAATAGGGCATAGAAAACCACTAGATTTTGTATTTGTCATTAACCCTTTCGCTCCCAAAGGCGTTATCGGCTCGTATGTGTCCCGTTCATTCAATTATCATGATCTTTGGAATTGAAAGGGTTAATACAACAGAAGATGTAGTGTTCTAGCTAAATTAAAAACATTTTGGAAGACTTTTTTTTCAAAATAATTAGTTTGCTCACTGAATAATCCTAACATACCTTTGCAAAGGAAAGCATGGAAATCGTACCCAAGCTACCGTAGTCAAAACCATAGCGTCGATTTCTGCAACAGTGAAACGCTTGCAGATGCAGTGCCAAGTTTAGCGTGGCACGCAATGAAAGTGGAGAACGCCTACGGGAGGAAGCAATTCGAAACAGGGATCTATTGGGCCTTGTGAGCCGGTTGTTGAGACTGGCAAAGACAACGTGCATGCCAAAGATGACAAACCACTGTCCGGAGACCAGTGCTAGGCACATGAGAAGCAGAAAAGCCGATGGGCGTGTGAAGAGGATGATGCAAAAGAGATAGCAACTGAAGGGTATGTTGAGGAGAAGGAACACTAGGAATTGCATGCCAGCGTAGGGAAGTAATTTAAGCCACGGAACTACCGTTTGTTGCCTGTAATGCAGTATGGAAGATAGTCTTGTGACATGGTATCGTGATGGCACTGTTAGGAGGTATTCACACCATTTGGTGGCATGTGCCAAAAGAAAGTATCCCAAGGCGGTGCATATGGAAACGGGGCCCATCAAAAGAGTGGCTAAGTAAGCGATGTAGCACAGCCAAAAGAGTAGCCCAAGAAAGGAGATCTGGGCGTGGATCAACGCAAAAGCAAGTTTTCCATAGCCAAACCATCCTTTCAGAAAATAATCCCGGTTTTGCCAAATAGTAAACAAATGGTTCGCGTGAATCAGTAAGAATGAAAGCTCTAGAAAAAAAATAATTTTAATATTAGTCATTCAGATTAATTCGTGTTCCCTTTAAAATGTTTTGGAGAGTAACAATCCAGATGGGGCCACATTCATTTGCACACATATATTGCAATAAAACGTTGAGTGAGTGTGGCGCCATCTGATGGAATCTCCTGTTATGCTGATAAAAATGTTTACCAAAATTTCTGTTTTGCCTGTTTTGAGCATGACAAACCTGAAATGGCTAGTCATATTGCGATTCGACTGGGAAAAACCCCGAGTTAAACACATAAAATAAAAAAAATTTTGCCTAGGCAACTCGCGTTTTGACGGTAACATATTAATGGCAAATGCAAAATTTTGAAGTTTTCTGTGCTCTATTCTATGTTCTATTCAAATACTTAGAAAATTTCACGTTTTGCTACTTGGCCATTTTGCACGGTAACAGTTAATCTACTTCCACTGGGCTTAACCAATTCGAATTCATTGTTGTAATTTGAATCCTTAACCGATTCGAATCTAACTTTCTGTGTTATTGGTCTTAGGTTAATACACTAAACAAACAAAAGCTACAAACAAACAAAAAAACCTTCAATAACGTAGATGATCATCACAAAGTAGACTCCATATGACATCATACGAAAGATCTTCGGCACAATCAATTTGCTTTGATACCGAAACGGCGGTAGAGTAATATATCTCCTTTTGGGATTATGTATCACCACTCGGTACATGTGACTCAGGTAGAAGGGGTGAAAGTCGAAAAACAATTTACGAGCAAAGAAGAAGTGAAAGAAGAGTAGGAAAAACATCATAAACAAGTAAAAGCTGCGGTCGATTCCAAGGGAATAGGCTAAATCTGCGTTCAGAGATGCCCAAAGTGCGTTCGAAGCGGGATAAAGATAACACCAGATAAGGTGAAGACAACAAGCGATTACAGCCAAATGAGCCATTCGGAAACGATGTATCACAATTCGGTATAATCTCTCGTCGGGCTCGCTTAGAACACGATTTAAACGTTTATCGTTGATTACGCGTATTGTTTCAAAATACCGAATATTATAATCCATCATTTGGAAGGGGATTATAAAACGTAATATGTAAGCCATAGTCAACGAATCAACTTTTTATATTCCAAAATTCAACATTTCCCACAATATTTAACATGCCATATTAAAAGTTTTCGTTTGTCTGCTCAACAACAGTTTTCGTGTTGCGGTAGCAACAAACACATTATAATGCAAATTTATATGCAAAATATATAAGTTAAAAAATGGTAATTTTATTAGCAATTAGTGATAAACGTTTCTCCAATTAAGAAATATATAAATTGCTTTCGATTTGGGCCAAAATATGTTTTCATTCTCGATTCTATATCTTCATGTCATTATACATACGATAATAATACGATAGTATTCCATTTTGACATTTTCCTCTTTTTAAAGCTAAATATGTAAACAGGTTTTTGTTCCAAATTAACCTATAGCAGACTTTTTTAAAACTGAAAATAGTGTGTTAGTTAAGAAAGTTATTTGCTTTAATCTAAAGAAGAAGATAGTTTATGGTCAAACGCTACAAATTAATTAATAGTATTATTATTATTATTATTATTAAAATTACCTTATAGGTATCTTATTTGATTATATTAAATAAAATATATTACACTCCGTAATTTTTGGTTTAATTTATAACAAATTTTATTAACTGACAAAAGTGTCTTGGTTATATGATTCAATCTAAGAAGAAGATAGTTGAAGGTTTTGGCGCTACAAATTAATTGATTATACAATTATTATTATTATTATTATATTAAGTAAAATATATTACACACCGTAATTTTCACACATCAGGTGTATGGACCATTTGGTAGACGTACATTATAAGTTCACCGTATATCAAAAACGACTATACGAATATTAAGTTTTTGTTAATATACAAGCAATTTTTTTAAAACATAACAAACCTTTGCAAAGGAAAGCATAGAAATCGTACCCAAGCTACCATAGCCAAAACCATAGCGTCGATTTCTACAACAGTGAAACGCTTGCAAATGCAGTGCCAAGTTTAGCGTGGCACGCAATGAAAGTCGAGAACGTCGACTAGAAGTGGCAATGTGAAACAGTGGTTTATTTGGCCTCGTGAGTCGATTGTTAAGACTGGCAAAGACAACGTGAATGCCAAAGATGACAAACCACTGTCCCGAGACGAGAGTTAGAATCATGAGAAACAAAAATGGCGAAGGACGTTGGAAGAGGATGATTCCAAAGAAGTAGCAACTGAAGGGAATGTTGATGAGGAGAAACACTAGGAATTGCTTGCCAACGTAGGGAGTCAATTTGAGCCATGGAATTACGACTTGTCGTCGGTAGTAAAGCACAGGGAGTAGTCTTCGGACAAGATACTTTGGCGACAGGGTTAGTAGATATTCACATCGTTTGGTTGCCTGAATCATGAAGAAGTATCCCAAAACAGTGGACAATGAAACCGGACCCATCAGGAGTATTGCCAAATACATGTTGTAGCACAACCAAAAGATTGGCCCAAGAAAAGAGATCTGAGCGTAGATTAAGGCTAGGGCAAACTTTCCATATCCAAAGTATCCATTTATGAAATCGGCACGATTTATCCAAATGGTAAACAAATTGTTTCCGTGAATCA
>WURS02063079.1:0-10626 GCA_011762765.2 Rhinocypha anisoptera | reverse complement strand
ACCAAATTCGTGATTTTGCAAATTTAAAATTTGGTAAAATCAAGAATTCAAAATTTGGTAAAATTATTCAATTTAACCAAATTCGTGATTTTACAAATTTAATATTTTGTAAAATCAAGAATTTAAAATTTGTTAAAATTATTCAATTTAACCAAATTCGTGATTTTACAAATTTAAAATTTGGTTAAATCGCGAATTTAAAATTTGTTAAATCAAAAATTTGTAAATTTATTAATTTTCATAAATTTTAAAATTTGCAAAATCACTTGGTGGTACTTTGAAATTCATCCAAAATTACAAATTCTTATTTTTTACCAGTGTCACGTTTTTTGTGAATAGCTCATTTATATATATATATATTCTATTTGAAATCCCTAAATATTTTCACTGACCTTTGAGTTTGCTCACATCCAATTGACTCGAGAGTTCGTTTTCTGTTTTGCAGTCGAAAACGCCATGACTTTCGATGATCGGTTCCAATGGTGGTGATGATGAAACTTTGCGCTGCGGTGACTCCTTTGCCAGGGTGGCAACACTTCCCGGTGGTTCCAGTGATTGAACTACACCAGTGGCGGTTCGAGTTACTTCTTCCAAAATTTGCCTAGCAGTCTCACGTGGGCACGGAAGTGGAGAAGAAACTTCTACACTCTTAGACTCTTTTGCATCTTTCGAAAGATCCACTGGTGTAGCTTTGGATTCAAGACATTTCGAATCTTGTAATGGCTCAGTGAACTCTGTTTCAACAAGAGTTTCGGTTTCGACCATTGCGGTTAATCTTGGTTTTGCCACTGGTTTTGCCTCGGTAATCTGAGTTTCTTCAATTTCAGTCCATTCGGATTCCGGTTCGGATTCACGCTTCTCAACGGTTCCTCCTTCCACAATCTCCCACGATTCCGTACTGGGACTTGAAGGCGTTTCACTCTCTTTGGATTCGGATTTCATTTTGGGTTTGGTTTCGCCAGAAGATGATTTTGTTTCAATTTTAGTCTTAACTGACTCAGTCGTTTCAACTTCATCTTCATGTGACTTTGTCATTTCGAGTTTTCTAAACTCATAAACTTCTCTTGGCTTGATTTCATCTTCCTCTTCTTCAAGTTCCATCATTTCAAGTTTCTCATCGTCTGCCTTGACACTTTTCAGTGTCTCAAGTATCTCCTCCTTGAGCTGTACAAGTGGCGCCAGAATGGCACTTTCGGGATCTTGACTTATGAGCAACTTTTCATCGTCCGAAAGATGACTGATAGATTCGAGTTTCTCCAATTCAGGTTTGCCAAGCAATTCCTCAATGGAAGTTTGAGTTTCCTCAATTTTAACCTTTGATTCTTCTGGTTGTTTTGATAAATCTTGAAAATCTTTCAGATTTTCATTATCCATTGTTTTGGTTTCAAACAATTCCGATTCTTGTGATTTGGAGAAAAAAGTTTCCGATGAAAGTTGAAACTCGGTGCTTTTTGTAGCTTTATTTTCCGTTTCTTCCGGTTCGAATTCTTTCTCGGTATAAAGATACTGTGCTCGACGATCCTCGACTGGAAATGGTTTTTCACTATCTTTTTTGGTGTCAACTTCAATCTGGCTCAAAATGGTTGAATCTGGTTTGATTTCCTCATCACAACTTTTGATTTCTTGAGCCAAGTTTTCTGATAGAATCAAATCATCTGTCTCAACTTTGGTTGACTTGATTTCACTGATCAGTTCTTTTGAATCATCTTTTCCATCGTCAAAACTTTTCTCTACTTTGGCAACTTTGGAAACTTCATCGGATTTAATTTGAGCCTCATTAGAAATCTCATCATCTTTTAACTTGCCAAAATCAACTTCACCAGATGACTTTGTTGAATCCGCAATTTTGCTTTCAACATTAACCGTTTTGAGTTCACTGATAGATTGTTTGGAATCTGGCTCATCTTTAGTTTCAATATCATCAACTTTTGCTGACTTAGTTTCACTGATCAGTTTGTTTAAGTCATTTTTGTCCACAACACTTTTTTCTGTTTCTGCTGTTGGTTTAATCTCAGTTGGTTTGATTTGAGATTCAACTTCACCAGTTGACTGTGTTAAATCCGCAATTTTGCTTTCATCTGCTTTGATTTTGGTTTCAACTTCAGACTTGATTTCACTGGACACTTTTTGCTCAGCACTAGTTTCAATGAAATCATCTTTATTTGACTTAGTTTCACCGCTTTTCTCTTTTGAATCATCTTTCTCGGCATCACTCTTCTCTGCTTCTGGAAGTTTGTCTTCAGTTGTTTTAATTTGAGTCTCGCCAGAAATTTCAACATCATCTTTTAATTTGCCAAAATCAACTTTATCATCAACTGACGGTTTCGAATCGGCAATTTTGGTTTCAACTTTAACCGCATCTTCAGACTTAAGTTCACTGGTCACTTTTTGCTCAGCACTGGTTTCAATGTCATCATCTTTAGTTAGTTTAGTTTCACCGATTTTCTCTTTTGAATCATCTTTCTTGTCATTATCACTCTTCTCTGCTTCTGGAAGCTTGTCTTCAGTTGTTTTAAGTTGAGTCTCACCAGAAGTTTCAACATCATCTTTCAATTTGCCAAAATCAACTTTATCATCAATTGACGGTTTCAAATCGGCAATTTTAGTTTCAACTTTAGCTGCATCTTCAGACTTGAGTTCACTGGTCACTTTAATGTCTTCTTTTTGTTCAATTCTAGTTTCAATGTCATCATCTTTAGTTAACTTAGTTTCACCGGTTTTCTCTTTTGAATCATCTTTCTCGGCATCACTTTTCTTTGCTTCTGGAAGCTTGTCTTCAGTTGTTTTAATTTGAGTCTCGCTAGAAGTTTCAACATCATCTTTTAATTTGCCAAAATCAACTTCATCATCAACTGACGGTTTCGAATCGGTAATTTTAGTTTCAACTTTAGCCACATCTTCAGACTTGATTTCACTGGTCACTTTAATGTTCTCTTTTTGTTCAACTCTAGTTTCAATGTCATCATCTTTAGTTAGCTTAGTTTTACTGGTTTTCTCTTTTGAATCATTTTTCTCGGCATCGCTTTTCTCTGCTTCTGGAAGCTTGTCTTCAGTTGTTTTAATTAGAGTCTCGCCAGAAATTTCAACATCATCTTTCAACTTGCCAAAATCAACTTCATCATCAACTGACGGTTTCGAATCGGCAATTTTAGTTTCAACTTTAGCCGCATCTTCAGACTTGAGTTCACTAGTCACTTTAATGTCCTCTTTTGGTTCAATTCTAGTTTCAATGTCATCAACAACTTTAGTTGACTTAGTTTCACCGATTTTCTCTTTTGAATCATCTTTCTCGGCATCACTCTTTTCTGCTTCTGGAAGCTTGTCTTCAGTTGTTTTAATTTGAGTCTCGCCAGAAGTTTCAAAATCTTTCATCTTGCCACCAAAATCAACTTCATCATCAACTGACAGTTTCGAATCGGCAATTTTAGTTTCAACTTTAGCTGCATCTTCAGACTTGAGTTCACTGGTCACTTTTTGCTCAGCACTAGTTTTAATGTCATCATCTTTAGTTGACTCAGTTTCACCGGTTTTCTCTTTTGAATCATCTTTCTTGTCATAATCACTCTTCTCTGCTTCTGGAAGCTTGTCTTCAGTTGTTTTCAGTTGAGTCTCGCTAGAAGTTTCAAAATCTTTCATCTTGCCACCAAAATCAACTTCATCATCAACTGACGGTGTCGAATCGGATATTTTGGTCTCCACTTTAGCATCCAAACTAACATCAGCTTCCAATTTTCCGCGCTGTTCTGTATATATATATATGTATATATATTATATACATATATATGTATATATACATATATATATATATACACATGCGTATAAATTGAAAAAACGTAATCGGTTCACACACGTGAGAGGATGTTTGTTACAGAAACACAAAAAAACAGGCACAAAAATATAAAGGGACTCACTATGTTCTTTAAATTTCGTTATCTGCTCAACCACCTTCATTAGACTAGAGATTAGACGAAACTCTTATGTATGTATATATGTATATATATGTATGTATATGTTCATATGGATACATATACATACACCGATATATATATATACCGATAGAAACACTTAAAAGACTCACATAATTAGAAATATTTCGGGGCTTGCTTGCACCTCCGTCGGTCTGAGAGAATTGGTTGTTGAAGGCCAGTTCATAAGCCAGTTTTCCCAGACCGCGGAAGGGGCAAGCAAATCCCGAAATATTTCTTATTATGTGTCTTTTAAGTATTTCTGTGTTTCTGTGTGTATGTGTGAGCTTGTGTTCGTGTTTGCTGCTCGTCTTGAGTTTTCCCGAGGCGTAGTGATCCAACTGGCATGGGGTAATGGGCAATCGATCGTTATTGTTTGATTATTATCTCGCTTATTATCATAACAGTAATTGAAGACGATGTTCGTCATTATTTATGGTTGGTGGTATGATGGAGTGTCTTCCTTACGCCTCCAAATTCTCAGCCTCCATCTTGAAAAGCTAATAAAAGAAGGAACAATGCGATTATGCATGGAAATTTTTTTATATGATCGTGCTACGAAACCTGATCATATGTGGATATTTTAAAAATGATGTGGAAAATATTGTGCTCCTTCTTCTTCTTCCATCAACCTTTCACAATGTCCACCGAATGAAGTCTGAAATTATATCCTAACTTAACGCCCGTGGGTTGGCGATAGTGAGTCTATGTATATATCCTCGCGAATCACCGTGTTTTCTACTCGAGCGAACGCCTTCACCGAGTCAATTTTGGTGATCACCATTTAAAATCGGCATCGTATCTCAATTAAAGTACCCAACTTTTTACTGCTGATTTATGACGCGCAGCAGTCGAGTATTGAACCGTAAACCGAATGGGCATTTTAGTTTCACGGAACTTTTAAGGATTCCTGAAATTTTAAACACGCTTCCTCTCTCGCGCCGTCCCCTTAAAGATAAACGCCCCTCGTTTTGTGCCGTAAACTTATGCACGTCGATTTCTTCCTCTGATGAGTTTCGACCATAAATTCGGTCTAGCGTATGTATATACCTATCTGTATTCAAATTATCAATGGGCATAAGAACCCATTTGAATTATGGTTGATGGCAAAGTAATTTGTAATAAATGAAGGCTTTGAGATTAGTGGGGTAATCGGATAATGGGATCACCGATATTTCCCGAGTAGTAAAATAGTATTTATGTTTTTAGGGTGCGCCAACGGCTGTGTTCTTATACGTAGCACCGCCTCAAATCGAAGGAAAGAACCATTTTGGATAAACACAACGACAACAATGCCCTTGGAGGAACTCGAACCCGAGACCTTTGCCTTAACCATATTTTGCGTGCACATTAAAATACTTTGAGATTTTTAAAGTGGAAATGCTTACCTTTATAAGAATTTTTTAAGCGATTTGGACATTGGTGTAGGACAGCGATGACGAATAGATGACACGCACGTCAGAGGTGACACGCGAACTCACTCGCGCATCGACATGAATAAAAAATTATCTTTTCCCAAATGTACATTGCTTTTTTGGTTTTTCTTCATTTTATGCACATTTTTTGGTTGATTTTTTCTTTGCCACCAGTCATTTAAATGCATGAAATCAGTAACAGAAATATGAATATTTTTTTGTTTTCAACGGTTGCAAGCATAAACAAATTATGAATATCTCTATACGCGTTACATGGCGCCAGAGTTAAGTTGGGGTTTTTCAAAATTTTTGACACTCCGAGCTCAAAGGTTCACCTCCACTGTCATGGGATGTGTCCTCGATTTATTGTCAAGGAACCCTGGGTCAACTGGAGACATTTAATTGCATACTGAATAACCTGAGGAAACCATATGATTTTCTCGTTGTTGATGAACTCGGTTTCAAAGCATATGCCGAGTGATAATAAGGGAAAGTCATGAGTTTTTTTTTATTCTTCTGGAGGGGCTTCAGGTTCCAACGGAAGTTCGATTACAACGGGTGCACCAATCTCGTATTAGGATTCTCACACCAACTCCAAATGGATAAGATAGACAGTTGCAGGCTGGACGTAGTGGAAGGAATCCATAATGAATAAAAGAAAATGCACTTCACCACAAATAATATTTAATGCGTTCCACGCGCGTTGCCAAGCCATCTTCAGGTGCAAGATATTATTGTGGAAAAGTGCATTTTCTTTTATTCATTCCAAATAGATATATTGCCTCTCTCTCCAAAGCGGATCATTCAGGAGGATCATCTCCATTCAGGAGGATCATTTCAACGATGAGATCAGAAATATATTACTTCAGGTACCGACATACTACGGTAGATTAGATGAGGAGCATAAAAATCAGAGAGTTAGGATGCCGAACAGATAGATATAAAAATGTCATTTTTTCCCCGTACAATTAGAGATCACAATAAATATAATCACATTTCCGGAGTTAGTAATCAGGGCAGTTAGTGTATATTTATGTATATTTTCTTGCTTGTATTTAAAATGTAGTTCCTCATCTTGACCTTGCACTTTGTAAGGACATATTTTAGTTGTTATGCATGCTTGTTGTGAGCGGTCTGATATTGTGCAGCATGTTTTGTATTTCTGGTATTAGGTTTTTCATAATAGTTTCTTCTTTTTGTGCGTAATGCATGACTTGTATCATGTGCATTGAGAGTGCATGTGAATGTTTGTTGGTGGCTCACCTCCTGCCACGCGCCCTTGTGGCTGATTGCAGGGTATTATGTAGATGTAGATGTACAAATTTTCGGATTGATCAGGAAGGGGAGAAAGTGAATGTTGTTATTTTTACGTATACCGATAACTCCATTCGAATCGTTAATCTCCAGTGAACAGGAGCTCACGGATCTAGGGGAGCATTATCCCTTCATTGACAGCTGACACCTGTTCGGTTTGAGGCCGAACGGTTTACTTAACCGTTCGGCCCCAATACTTTACTGTAAGGTACACTGAAATTTTAGGTTTTTTATTCACGATCATAGTTCACTGGATTTGACAAATGACAATGCTTAATACGTATTTGCGAGTAAAAGCGATTGACGTATTATCGTTTTTCTAAAACGAATAAATCAATCTTCTTAAGATTTTATTAATGCATACTACTCGCAATTCTTTTCAGTGTTTTCTAACATGGTTAAATAGTGTAATTTATATAAAACCATTGGCGTGCTATTTTTTAGCGTATCTCCATAAGGATAAGGAAATGTTATTTTTACCGTGCACTGCGTTTTATTTCTAATGATGTGGTACTATTTACTAAAAGAAAGACATACTTTTGATCCCAACTGTGTAATAATGTCTGTAAACTAAATAATGATTTTACGATCACCATTAAATATTTTAAAATGAGAAGAATTACAATTAATTGTATCGGTAACCGTAAATCAAAACTATATTAAATGCCTTTGAATTAGTCATTCCTTCTTTTAATAAAAAAATAAATTTTGTGTGATGCAAGGAGGGGAGGTAAAGTTTATATTTCATGTTCGGTAGTGTAGTGGTATTTTTGTTTATTGGGTGCTTCGACGGCTGTGGCCATTTTGCACCTCTTCGAATCATAGAAAAAAAAACCCTATTGAACAACAAACACAACACCCACGCCCTAGGCGGGACTCGAACCCGCGATCGTTATGTTAGAAAAACTTAACCAGGGCTGTGTCGCTCCTTTTGATAGATTCCGTGGGGTCCTGCTGCCCTTCGTGCGAGCGCCTGGGACCTTGGTAATTGGGGGAAGGTGAGACCATTATCCCTGACGTGCCCGGGACGTATGGTGCGGGGGTGGATCCCCGTAGGCACCACTCGGATGCGGTCCCTTTTCCCTGGGGTATTCAGGGATTATCCTGGGAAGATGGTCGTCTGCCCAGCAGCCTACGTTAGAGAACCGGGATGGCCCTGCCCAGCGCAAGCCAGAATATTGGCCACGGACTGATGGGCGTAACCCGGGAACCCGTGGCGTTTTCGGTTCGAGTCTATCGCCTGTGCTGTCGAAGACCGGCCGACTCCCCACGACAGCACGGCCGAGAGAACCCCGAGTGGGTGATTTCGTTTCGTTTTGGGTGGGCTAATTATGACTCTCTTAAGGTAGCCTTAGCCGGCGAGGAAGCTACCCCCAGGCTAACGTGGTCGGCACGTGTTCGGTAATGTCGAAGTATTAAGGTGGCAGGCGAACCTACTTCTGTCCCGACCCTTCGCCTTCTGGTGGCACACGCGTACGGGTTGGAGGGGGTGGGGTGTGACCGTCGCCTGAAGATAAGGACCAAGATAAAGCAGAGTGGGGGCGCCCAGGGCGTCGCGGCAGGGAGAACGGTGGAGGAACGGACGCGAAATGTGAGGGGCGCCTTCCGACGACGCGTCGACTCTTCATGCTCGCTTTGACGGCCATGTTCCACCGATTGGCGAAAAAAGAGAGAACTGTGAGTAAATGCATGGGATACCTCCAATATGGTTGTATTTCATGAACGTGTTTGATGGTCAGTACGCTCAGTGATATGTCACACAGTACGCTTACTCAAATCGAAACACATCGCTGAAATCGTCGACGAATAAACACTCCCTCTGCGTTCACCCACAATGTTTACTTCCCTCCTGAAAATGTTCTCAGGACTCTCCACGGAAATCCATTCACCTCTACGAACAATTCTAAAGAAAGGGAATATTTATAATGAGAAATAAAAATGTGCATATATTTTTAATGGAAATCCCCTTTACGAAAATGTCCATATGCAAAGTAAATTTCGTCCATTTATATAGAGCGCTCCGTGGGAAGACAGAACACCTTGTGGTGTTTTTTAAAAATGTTGCGTCCTTTGGTATTGTTTGGGGTGTGCAAAAAACGACACCATTGTGATTGACAAGTTGCTCTGTGTGATTCGGTTCCTGACTCAGTCATTAAATAACATATTCTTAAACGAACCGCAAAGCAGGAAAGGTTCACAGACATGCAATCATTCGTAGGCTATGCACTACAGTGGCGAGGCATTGTGAATTTTAATTGGGTACATTTATAATTCTCATCCAAAGCGTGCAGAAAATATCGTATAAAATATGTTATGTATATGTACTTTTATATTATCAGCTGTTCTTTCTTAAGATATTTCTATTTTTATTTAAAGAAAATTTTATCTTAAAATGCTGTAGTTGCCAATTTACAGTTGACCATTTAACAACATACAAATAAAGGCGCCTACATTAAAAAATAAAAAAAAATCAACCATTGACAGGGAAAAAATAAAAATGAGAGACGGGAAACGGTAAGGTAAGTAAATTTATTGAAGGAAAATGAAAAAGGAACTATGCTCCGAGGAAGTTAATTTAATAGTGAGGAGAGGCAAAAGAAAAGTGAGCTTTTAGTCAGTGATAGTTTGGGGGTGGGCATGTGGATTAATGAGTGTTTACGGGTGGATCGTGAAGGTACTCGGAAATTGATGAGTGAGTGAAGTTCGGGTCAGTTAATGAGGGAGTTAGCACTGTATTTGAAAATTAAATCCGTTTTTTAACATTTGGTTAGCGAGGTCAAAGATGGCAATGGAGGATAGGATGACAACTTTGGAAGCAGTGCGAAGGTATGGGACTCGGTGTTTGACTATTTTGGTGAAGAAATTGGTGACTCTCTTAAGTGTAGCAAGATTATTAGAAGCATCGACCACACGGGGGTGTAATATGCTAGGAGCGGAAGGGCAATAGTGAAAAAATATATGCTGTAAAGTTCGTGGGTCAGTTATTTCCGTGAAGCGGTATATGAGGTCTAAGAGAGACACAGCTTTATTTTTAATTGTTTGGATATGCCCATTAAAATTAAGTTTGGAATCGGTTTAAAATTCCAACATCCTTTCCTGAATGCAAATGATTAAGAGATATGGAGCTAACGGTATAGTTGAAGTTAACAGGGGATTTTTTTAACGAAATAGTTATGGTATTGTATTTACTCGGATTTAATTTCAGTTCCCATGCATTTCACCATTCAGAAATATTGATTAAGGCATTCTGAAGATTGTAACAGTCTGCAACATTGTGAATTTGCTTAAAAATGTTACAATCGTCCTTATAGAGTAAGCTGTGGTCTTGGGATGGGGGAATGAGGTAGACAAGATCATCAATAAATAGGTTCAAAAGATATGGTCCTAGGACACTACACTACACTACCCTATTTTTGCCAGCCATAAAATATTTCTAGAGTAGTTTACAATTGATATTAAATTCTGAAACTTTAAACGGCAGTTTTATCCGTCCAATTCCATGGAAGTCCCATGGAAATCTATGGTAAGGATCGTAATGGGATTCCACTGAAAAAAATCCCATTGACCAGATGTACAAAGAAGTCAAGAGGTGGTAATTTGTATGGAAAATTTCTTTGGAAAATTACAGAAGGATTATCCCATACGATGCTCCTTTCCGGACGAATGTCAGATTGTAAGTATACCTTTCCTCAGGGTCGAAGAGGATAATTGATAATGGTTTACTAAAATAATCTGGGAAAAGTTCACTGTGGAGGTCGTCACTTGGTGGAATTCCATGATAGAGTGATGGTTTTTTAATAACTATTATATTTCCACAAAAGATGCAAAACACGACCGGTTTCGGCGATGATCGCCCTAATATCTATTGCCTTTCCACTCCAATGCCTTGTTTTAACGCGAGCGGTAAACGACGTCCAGAAAAAAATTAAAGG
>WURS02063068.1:0-10626 GCA_011762765.2 Rhinocypha anisoptera | reverse complement strand
TATGTTTACTGTAATTACAGCACATCAATTAGTAATCCCTGTATACTAAGCTGTGATCTGCAGAATCACTCTCTCCCGTTAGCGCTGAATAGTCTTTCGCTACATTATTCCATGCCCATTTCTTTGGAAATATACATTAAGGATATGTACTTTTCAACGGGCGATTACCACAAGTTTATAAAGGTACTTACTTTCTCTTGCCAAAGTGTCGCTTCAGTTTGTTTTCTATGACGTTTTTATGCTTCGAAATTATTTCAACAAGGATTTTTCAAGAAGTATTTTCTGCAGTAAAGTTTGAGTTCTTTTCGCCATTGTCATAACTCTTTTCAATGTGCAAATTCAATTGACATAATCAAGAATGCGGAAAATAAAAAACCGAATGTTGGCGGCCGAAATTTTAAACAAATGACAATCGATTTTTCCAGTGTGATGAACCTTCTGTTAAAATTTTGAAAACTCATAGGTAAATAACCAATAGTTAATTTATAGTCATAATATGCTCTCGTAACTTTATCTAACAGTTAGCTTAACTGATATTTAGAAAACTGAGACTTTTAACAATGTCATAATAGCGGCCCTAATGAGATAAGTAATTTATGGTAGAACCTTCTTGCATCTTCAAGAATTCTTCATCCTTTTTGTCATTCAAACAAGTTATTTGACATAAACGTCCGTAAATTACGGTCGTGAGCAATTGTGTCATTATCATCAGCACGTCCATACTATCGTATGAATGGTAAACTAAAGCCCTCCATTCTCTCCTATCTAGAGCTAGCTCCATTACCTCTTAGTTGCTCTGTCTAACGTTCGGATTTTCCCTATATATTTGAACCTCGCTCTTCCTCGCAGGAGCTTCCCCTCTACTTTTCCTCCTTCTATAATATTCTTCACGAACTCTTTAATCCTCAAGGTGTGTCCTATCCACCTTTTTTATCGTAGTCCACGATGACTTAGCTTCCTCCGCTCTTCTGTAAACTTCCTCGTCCACTCGATCTTCAGCATTCTCCTCCAGCACCATGTTTCCAAGGCTTCTATTCTCCTTTGGTGTGCTTTTGCAATGGTCCATATCTCTGATCCATGTAGTGCCATGCTCTGTAAGAACGTCTTCGCATAATGCTTCCTTGTTTGGAGTGATATCTTTCTTGACCTTAGTTTCCCCTTCCCCATGATACCTTTATAGCCAGAGCTTGTACCCTTGATATCTATCCTTGACATCCGTAAAGCTTCCACCATCTCTTGTTATCCTGTTTTTCGTGTAGGTAATGGATTCCACATTTTGAAACTTCTCTCCTTTTAGCTCGACGTTTGCACTCGGCTTATCTATTTCTGATACTAGTATATTAGTATTCCTCCTACTTTTTCTCATGCTGTACTCATTCAATATGTGTTTCATTGTGTTCGAGGTAGTTTTAAGATCTTCACGTTTCTCTGCAATGACCACAATGCCGTCCGAGAAACGTAGCATGTTAATTTCTTCTCCATTCTCCTTGATGCCGCTGGTTCCCTTCTCTACTGTTTCCTTTATTGCCTCTTCTAGGTCGAACATCCCTGATGAGGGGTTACACTTTAATCATCTATTTGTTATAGCTTCTTATTCTTCGAGTATTAATCTTTATTGTGGTGACTTGATTCTGGTAGAGGTGGAATCTCTTCTGTCGTTGTAATCAATGCCAAGTTTGTCCATCAGCTTGAGCAACACCCGCGAGACATAACCCCTCGTCCCTACTTCCCCCAGCTCCATTAGTCGCGAAAACACTTCATTGTCCCCACAGGTAAGGGAGTTAGTCATGCGTGATAATACGTTGATAATTTAGAAGGGGAATCGTTCCTTTTTGGACTTTGAATACTGCGACGGCATATGTAGTCTTATATTGTCCCGCATAATGTGGATGAAGTTCTGTTATTTTGTTTTGTATGTGAGTGGCTTCATACTGTGCGTAATATATGTTTCTAACAATTACATGTGAGCGTGCATGTGAAAGTTTGGTGGTGGCTCACACTTGCCACACGCCCTTGCGGCGGCTTGAAGGGTAATACCATAGGCTAAAGAATAGTATTCCTTAGTTTATGGTAATTCGTAAAGTATATAATGGCATATTCAGTGGAAATAATATTAGGCTAGGGATATGGAAGAGGTTCGTAAGGACATGAATACAATCCATACATATGGAGCAAACTTTTTATATGCAAGTGAGATATGAAAAGAGGAGAAAACCACGATGAAGAGAAGACTGAAAGCTATGGAAATGTGACGCTAAAGAATTGTTGAAAATTTAACAGAGAGACCGAATAAATAATGAAAAAGTACCTTGAAGAGCCGGCGAAAAGAGAAATTTATTGAATAAATTTAAATAGTAAAATCAATGGAAAACTAACATGACCCATACTGAGGAATGACAGTTAAGACTGCATTGGAAGGGACAATATGACGAAAGAGCCCATGAGGTAGGCCAAGGATGGCGTATGAGAGAAAGATTATGGAAAATGTAAGAGATATGAACTACGAAGGTATGGATAGATTTACAGATGACAGAGTAGCTTGGAGAACTGCTAAAAACCAACCGTCGAAATGATAGTCTATGATAACAAAATAAAATATCGTACCGTTCGCATCCCCCACAATTGGCATCAATAATATTTATGGTGAAATAAAGTAGCAAAATTCCATACGATAATTTTTTTTTAAATATTAGTTAAGTTTCGGTGTTACTCCACCATCATCAGATATACAACTGGCTCATATATTTTTATTTAAGGAGACCATGTGCCAGTGTCTGATGATGGTGGAGTAACACCGAAACTAAAGTAATATTTTTTATATTTTATCCTATGGCATTTCGTTACTTCATTTCACTATGAATACATATTTCTGCATTTCATAATATCACGCCTGAATCTTCATTATTTAGGCATTAAAAAATATTATGAAAAAGTCGTCATTCTGATCGTTGGGGTATTGAGAAAAGCATTTAGGGAACCACCCACTAACAGATTAGCACATTTACACTCGACAGTCATATTTCAACTGCTACATTTACCATGTCGGTTTAAAACCTTTGTATGTTTCCACAATAATAATAGCACAATTCAAACCCGTTTTCGACGATTATCGTTATACTCTGAACCAGAAATTGTGGTAATATACAAAGTAGTTCCAACCAAAATTGTTTTTATCATGGGATTCCACCGTTTGGCCAACAACAGTGAATTTCACTCTATGCTTGAAGATTTTCAAATAATCATTAAACCCACTTACGGACTAACTTGATCGTTTATTTTTTAAAACCTCGAATTACTAAAAACTCGTTCCTCTTCAACACTTCATTCTCTGAAACAGTACAGAGGTTATAACTTTGTATATTTTCACAAAGTGGAAAATTATTATAGAAAGTGATAACCTCTATGTTGTTCCATTATGGAATTCCACCACGTTACGACCTCTTCAGTGAATTTAACATAATTATCTGCATAATTGAAAAACTGTTCCCCTCTGCTAACACCTTACATTGCTTTGTCCGCTTTAAAGAACCAATGAAGACAAAAAAATTATTGCTCCAGCCAGTGGAGCTCTAAGGGTCACTGGAACACAATCCCTCCCACCACGTCAAGGTCGCAGTCGATGGGAGGGAAATGAGTCTTTGATAAAAAGAAACACAGCTAGTAAGCAGACCTAGCACTCGGCCAGTAAGAAGCAATTATCGATAAAATTACTAACATTAGTGGGTTTGAAATTACTTGAGTGGCATAGCAAAATATAGCAGTAGAGCATAGAATGTACAGTATTGGAAACTTTTCATAAATGCAATGAAAAAGGTGGCACAACAGCAATTACGTCTCATTGCGACCTGCTCTCGGTACACCTGTAGTGCTACCATGTCTTCGTAGCACGGAAACCGGGATGAATCAAGTCTAACTGGCGGAAATATTATGTGAATTTTTCATTCTAAACCATTGGGTGCCTTACACAGATTTGTGATTCTAATGATTAGATAAGTTTGGCATTGGTATTCATGGCCAGCCACTTCGACTTCACATACTCGGGCTGAATGGCAGAGGCGATAAGAGTGAATGGAAATCATTTGTGAAAGCAAACATTCTCCGGAGATCTCTCTTTGCGACGCCAAATTGAATGAGGGGACAGGGGAACGATATTCAGCTGCTAAAATTCCATGGATACTAAAGCAGTGAAAGAAATAGAGAGCTTTGCAGCCACGAGACAGTAACCATTGACACTGCTACTTCTCGAAAATATTAGAATATTAGCTATTAATAGTCGTAAACCACAAAAATCTTGAGAATAATTTCTGTATTGGAAATAATCTAAATAAAATCCTCGATGAAAGCAATAATTCTTGCACTGTCATAAAAACTTGAATTTAAATTACTATTTAATAGTTCTGATGTTTTGTATTGATATCAAAATCTTTTGAAGACTCCACCAATGCCTTGCCTGTCAAACAAGATACAGTAAGATCTACTACAGTAAAAACCTTGCAAAGAGTGAACTAAATAGAATCCTCTTTTTCCTACGCCAGATAAAATTCGATGGGTTTAAAATATAACTTTAAACATTAGAGGACCAAACTGCATCTTCTCTGATGGTACGGAACCAAAAAAGAAAGTGTGAACTAACACTGCCAGTAAAATGGAAGGCCTTGGAATTCTAGTAGGCGAAGGATAGGATGAGCCAATGGGATAACCTGAAACTTAAATCATAAAAAGACACTAGAACGACGACAGACGAAGTCATAGCTTTTTATTTATAATCGCGTGATATTATACTACACATGAATACAAATGAGAAAAAAGGTTGAAAATTAAATTGGTGACATATTCTTCATAATATCTATAGGTATGTTTACCCATTTTACACTGACAATCCCAGACCAGTTTCTGTCGACACATGGCAACGCAATTTTCAAATACCAGACGTTATACTATGCCGCATTTCATCAAAGAGAAACCCATGAATATAAAATCAGTCAGGTCTCCACTTGCCATGACACAATGGGTATTGAAGACGACCGAAATTTAAAAAGATCTGCAGAGAGAAGATTAATTGGACGGGCAGACACGTATTTACCGAGACGTAGGGTTTCAGGAATAACTTTTCCATCATGAATACGTCATGGCAATGAACTTTCAAAGGGAATTAACAGTATGTCACTGAAAGATTGTGAATAACTGTCTCCCTTGACCACTGGTTGTTCGTGGAATACGAAAGTGAGAAGGAATGCTGGGGAGTTGGCAGTGATCGGCAGTCGTGAGGGAAACGGATAAAGTTGAAAGCATTAAAGAAATCAGGTCGAAAATTGTGCAACCAATAACATCTAATATCAGCGATTAAAAACTTCTGTTCTACTTTCCCGACTTCCTTATCCGCTGCAAGTAGTTACTTTCGTATTAATGACAAGTTTGATTAACCTTAATCGCTAATGAAGTTGTTTCACTGTTGTTTTCAAAGATGTGGTTAACGGTCCTCAATTCCATATTAAAAAATATGTTAATTGGCAGATAGATCTCGAACCTTTACATTCTCCACATGATAAAACAATGCGAGAAGAACTAAAAACTCGAAAAATAAGGAACTTTCAATTAGAAATTAAGCAGGAGTTAATTAAATCCTGGACATTATATCGATCCGATTGCCGAAGGTATCATTCACGAACCACGAGGAGCGAAAAATGTCAAATTTTGATTTCGACTACGACGGATCATTAATGCATACTCCCGCGGAAACTTAACGTAACGTAATACCGCAAATTGAAAAGGGTAACACCAGAGTGGAAATGAGCGACCCCGGAACAAAGGCAAACTAACAACTATGACAGAAGAGAGAGAGAGAGAAACAAAAACATCACGGCCAGCGGCTACTTTCCTTTTTCCTGCGCAGTTTCGCAAATGACGGCCGAACAACAGCCTCGCGAAAAGTTCGACGAACTCTTTAAGAGACGAGAGAATGAGAGGGGAGGGGATGGGAGGAGGAGGATGAGGGAGGGGGATAGAGAGGAGAGGGAACTGGGAGAAGGCGGGTTTTCAGGGCCACAATGTGACCGGTTGACGCAAAAAATGTGGTAATTGGAGGGAACACCTCTTCGAAGAAGAAGCGATCGACAACCCTTGACGCGACGAGTTTATCGTGTACTGAACGATCCATGTAGGCAATCTTTAATCGCCGTAGTCGATTTAAACGAAAAACAGTAGGAAATAAATAAAATCCAAATGCCTAATTCATAATGAGCTTAGTGAACAAAGTACTGCCGAAATATAAAAGTGGGTCGATGCTTAATATTGCAGAAGAGACACTGTCGACAACGTGAACGAAAGACTGTGAAAATGAAAAGTGAACCGCCCGAAATGAATTTGGTTTAAATTTTTACAGGAAAAACCGTCCTCCTCACGATAAATAAAACAGAGTTAATGCCACGGTATATACGTACATGTCGTAAAATTTATGATTATTTAATCCCAATAAAAGAAAGGTAAGAGAATTCCCACTACCACCAACTTTAATTCTTCTATTTTATTTTTATACCTAGGCCATTATAGACACTCTTCGGCATAACTTTGACCTTGCTCATTCATAAATACATATTTTGGAAGTAAATTTTCAATATCTTTATCGTAATCCGAAGGCATGGTAGCCCAACGGTTAGATTGCTTGGCTAATAGACTAGGTGCCAGGGTTCAAGTCCCAGGGACACCTGCGGATTTACAACTAAATCAGCAGAGTCCAACACAAGCTTTTCCTGGGAAACCGGAAGGGGGCAAGGGGCTGGTCCTACTCCAGTGTGCAAATTTTTACTCGTCACATCAATGTTAATGTTGCCGGGTATAAATCAAAATATACTAATAGTTAATTCAAATAATAACAAAAATAATAATAAAATAATAAAATAAAATGCATATGAATTAATAGCTACACAATAAAATTAATATTCCTCAAGGATGAAGAGCGCTCTAATGCAATGATAAGCAGAGTGAAAGAAAAATCAGTTTTGAAAGAAAAGTAAACAATAGAATAAAAATTATAAGCAGAAAGCCCTTCACAAATATCTCCTATTCAGGTTAGCATCTCTAGAAGGGGAAATATAGAGACATATCAATCGTGAATATTTACGTAAGAAACATGCCCATGAAGAATTTCAAAACGGGAGGATGGAAAGTATTCGATGAAACCATTAACTCCCAACATGCAGGCCTTTGTAAAATAATGATTCCACTATCCTATGCAAAAATCATTTCTTCTTTACATTGTACACCAGTTTACCATCATAGGCATGAAAAATGACTGCCGTAATTACTTAAAATGACAACCTGAAAATTAGTTTTGTAAAACAAATTCCAAAAAATGTATCGGTGCCATTAGCGTGTCCCAGATAAGCATTAGCGAGGTTAAGAAAGAGCATTCCTAGCATACTGATCAAAATTTTCCACCAATCCGAGTTTATGGGCCGAATCGATTCAGTCACACCCCTTCCCTCGAAATGAAGGAGCTAAGTCTATCTCATTATCGAAGAAAGAAACCTCGCAGTAACCTTCTCCATGTCCACGCAGGCCACCGCGCATCGTATGGGTGCATTGATTTGCTATTGTAGAATAAGATATGCACTACACATCTCAGCAGTGGTGTCTGTTAACAACATAAGGGCGAGTTGATTGTAAATCGTAGAAGTTATGTGAGCTTCGAAAGTGAAACTCATGAAAAGTCGCCAATGAAATGTTACTAATGAAATCAAATCAGATATTTATCTTAGAGCGTGCACTCAAATGTCGGCACGAGTACCCCTAATAAACTAAGATTAGATTTTAGGGGCACTCGGTCTTTTAGAGTTACTACTTTTTAGAGATCTTAAAAAGGCGTTAAACGGCCTTTTTTAAAAGGGAAGGAAAACTAAAATATTTGGTATTTCCTGAAGAAATGTTTGTATATTTTATAATTAATGTTGTAAAATAATACAATGAAAAAAGTTGGCACAGTTCCACAGGTTTATTGATCACACTACTCCTTTCAGCCTTTAGGCCATCATCAGGTAATGTTGTAAATCGGATAAATAGTGTCTGATTTTTTATGATGCTGTATAAAGGTGTGAGCTCATCTTCGCAGCAATATGGAAGAGAAAATCGGGTATCTCAATATAACATTTTATAGACTTAAATCGCATGGGCAAGGGATACTTGAGGGATGTTTCCGGTAAATATTGGAGAGAAAGGGTATTGAATGGCTGGGTTATGAAGGAGTGTGGACCAAATGAGTTGGTGATATGTATGAAAGATGAGAAGACAATGGTTTGATCATTAATGGATGGGATTCGAAGCACCAAGGAACATCATGCAAGAAGAGTTGAGGCTTCTTGAGGAAGATATAGCACAGGAACATAAGGTAACACCATAAAATAGCGGATGAGTGCAAAAAAAAGAAAGGACGGAACGTCATGGAATAACTTTGTAAAAGAGAGAAGATTCCTTTAACCAAATTAAAACTAGAATTTTACCTATCTTACCTACGCTTAAAGGGCACGGAACAAGGGGTATGACGTATGAATATTGCTTTATTTATCGATCAATACCAGTAGAACTTACAAACACACATCTGTTCACAGACATGAATTATGTATGTATACAGGCATCGAGGAAGGAAAAATTACGGTATGCTCCAGTAACGTGTTTGAATAAAGAAGGAGCCTGAAGACTAGGGATCAGTGACTGGGAAATTCAAAAAAATGTGCAATATAGACGTTTTATTCCGTAATCATTTCCTCTGAAATAATAGTTTAGCCAACCTAAATACGATTGTCTTTTACACAAGTATTTATTGGGAGAAGGCGAGGCATTAAGATATAACAATATGAAGATATAAAACAAGATAAACCCGCTTTAATAGTCTGATACTGAACCGGCTGCGTGAAGCTGCAATGAGAAAGCAGGGGAATAACTATTAGGATCACACGACCAGCTAATCGCATAGGCGAATCTGCCTAGCCACTGTTGGGAAGTTCTTTAAACGCAGCATACATACTCAGTGGTCTTTATTTCGTGTAGAATCCTTAAAAGAATCATACGTAATTTCCCGGTTCGAAAGTGCTACCAAACCTTAGAGCATTTCCAGTTGGGCAAGGGGAAAAGAAGGGTTCACCATCACGAAGAATACAACAGCATTCTCGTCACACGTCACAGGAGGCAAGCGGCCCGTCTAGAAAACCGCGGCACGCCGAAATGAAAACGCAAAACAATCACTGACGCACGCCTTTTGAAGACGAAAACTTTTTCATTCAATACCGCTTGGCTAATCAATCACGAAGATAATTCACAATGAACGGCGGGGTGAAAATTCATTTTAGGAACTCATAAAGTCGAAAAAAAAACGCATAAGAGCGGCAACAATTGAAGATATATTTGATTTGAATACCGTATACAAAGAACTATCCGCGGTTTGTTAACGAGAGGGTTCACAAAGGGTGATCCTCCGACCGAAAGAAAAGTGCTTTCACAGCGTCATGGAAGACGTCTAAATTTATTGTACATTGGGGTGTTTTCAAAGCTCAAAGAGAATAAAAGGACACCGGAACAATGGCAATTCGACAGGTTGGTCTGATCAGCCAAGAGCGGGTATGGAGTCCAACGACACAGGAGGAATCTAGAATGAAGCAAAATTCAGTCTACTACCTAAATTCTTTCAGTAAATCTAAATTCAAGCCCGAGATTTCATTATATATTGTATTTACTGCGATGGTGCTTTTAACTAGACGTTCCGATAGGTGAGATCCCAGTAAGTGAAATCCACGCTATGGGTTTTTCTCCGCGCGGCTCATCCCACACTAGGCTCAGGCATTCGAGTTTCAAATCCACCCGAAGCTCCCTACTATAAATTTATTCTCGGTGGGTGCAATCACGCTCTCAACCGAGCGAACGAACGCCCTTTTAAGGGCTTGAAAGTTGAGCAACTCCGGGCAAAGTCGCAAACAAAATGCCCCGCAAAAATAAGAAAAGAAGAAGAAACAATGATGGCCCTCCAGAAAGCCGCGCCGTCAGTGTTGACACACACATCCTAAGTTTAACCGACGTCAACGTCGTAAAAAACGTGCCGACACTGATTCGTAAGACGAAAATCTTTTCTAGAGTTTTTGCTGTCCCATTGTGCTGCTCTCATCAGGTGGGGGGGGGGGGGGGGGGGGGGCCGCCTTCCCCGGGCCGGGAGAACCGCGGGAGGGGGGGGGGGTGGGGGGGGAGGGGGTTTTGTGGTGGGTGGCGCTGGGTGGCGCGTTGGCAGCCAACCCGTTTGTAACAACACCGTTCGAGATAACAATCACTTCCCTCGCCTCGATCGGCCTGCTTCCTCCTGCAAATCCGCGACACTGACGTGGATCATTACAAGAAATAATAGATGAACCAACTTCTTATTACGACACAGACCATCCAAATTGTCATTATGCCACAAGCAAAGGATCATAAGTCGTAATTAATGTTTTTGAAACCATAAAACTTTTGTTTGTTTTATTTGCGTACAATGTTTCTCGTGTGCTTCTGCAAGTGTAGTTATATCCACAAGAGTGGACTTTTCATCGTATTAGATATATATATTTATATAAAATGAGATAGGAATTTGGAAAGAGGATAGGAAAACAT
>WURS02063057.1:0-10626 GCA_011762765.2 Rhinocypha anisoptera | reverse complement strand
AGCTCTATTTTCGTTTTTAAACGGCATAAAGCACTAAATTCAACTTTAAAGAGCAAAAAATCACCTAAATATTCTTTTGAATTGTTAAAGAAAATGTTTTGTCATATCCCACTTAAAATGCTATTCCGCTTATAGCGTGGTTTTCAGCCGATCCCCTCAAGAGCGTCTTAACCAGGTTTTACTGTATATATATATATATATATATATATATGTATATATATACACACACAGGGGTGGGTGGAAGGGCCTTCAGTCGTGCAGATTTTGGATTGAGAAAGGGAATAAGTGCTAGACAGAGAGGCTAGCATATTACTTTCCTACCCTGGTGCAAAAAGAGGAAAAAGTGGCAAAAGAAAGAGTACCTAGTAGTAGTAGTAGAAAGAGTAAAATGTTACATTCACATATTTATATAGGTATCAGTTCTTCTACTTATGGAAGCTGGTTATTTGGTCTTTGTTCTTTTTTTCCAAATGTTCAAGTTTCCAAACTTGTGTTTTCATTTTTTGTGCATAAAATATGGTATATAAAAGGCTATTGCTAATTAATAATGTGGCTAATTGAGAATTATGAATTGGTGCTGCAAAGTTTGCGGTGCTCCACTGAAAACTTTGCAGCACCAATCCATGGAACACCGGGGAAGCCTTCGCCGAGAATCGTGAATGTTAATCCTTGTTGTGTAGGTAACCTGCAGAAGAGAATTACCTTAATATAGGTCTAGTATACTTTTTTGTACCTATATTGTGTCTATTAAGTCTCTTTGTCAGCAAGACATGTAACTGTAACAGGTTTAAGCTAAAAAAAGAGACCCCAACTCACTGGAGCTATGTGCACATGTGGTTTCATCTCTGCTAATGTCATACAAGAAATAAATAAAATACTTCATTTTGATACTCAGGGTTCACATGCCCAATAGTATACAATTAGCATCATCTAAAAACCATGGTCAATACAAGAAGCAGGAGCATTGGTTACAGCTACGTCTCCTGATATAGAGGTTAACATGGCATGCAATACAGTTATGCTTAAGTCCTGCAAAACATGTATTATTCTCCAATCAGTCAAAAAAGTCATGGATAAAACATATAAGTTTCAAGTTGGAGACACACAGTCTTTTATGATCTTGGATCTCTTGGAGCATAGTGGAAAGCCTGCTTCTCCTATTCTAGTCTTAATTTAGCCAAAAAGGTTTTAGCCATGCCTCCATCCACTGTGTTCAGTGAACAACTTTTTAGCTCAGAAGGAAACATGTGATAAAAAAACGTATCAGACTTTATCCTAACTGTCAAGATGCTTTGTTTTCTCAACAAAAATTTAAAACTTATTTGAGGAGAATATGAAATTTGTGGCATTGAAAATGAAATGGATTGATTATTAATAAAATTATGCTGCCAAAGTTAAGAACAAATTATTTCTTTCAATTAACAATTTGAACATCACATAGATTAACCCTTTCACATCAGGATTCCTAAACTGTAGTGTGTAGTGGAATCATAAACTGGTATATAGTCCCTGCATACGAGTGTGTGACAAAATAAGCCCAAAAATGACCAAAAAATAGTTCATTCATACTGGGATGATGATTCTGAATGCCTGATATATCTGTCGTTTGGCACAAAAGGGTTAAAATTGAAATTTTTAAAAATTTCATTGTCTTGAAGTCATGCATGTTATACCACTAATATAATATATGTTCCAGGTTTAAGTTTTAAGATATTTATTTCTTGACATAATTTTTAAACAGTATTTTATAAATTCAGAATGTTTTTAGTCGATTTATTTTTAGGAATCAATGGCATAAGAGTTGAAATTTGAGAGGCAGATTCAGTAAAATTTTTTAATCAACCCATCACTAATTTATAGATAGTTATTTAATCTCTTTGTTGAAAAATCTAATGAATTGGTTTGTTTGGACTTCCTTTACTGAATTACAGTTTCTATACACTTCCATAGTCTATATAGTTTCACTATATTTCAGTTCATATTCACTTCCACTTCCTTTGAAACTGAAAAAGATATTCTCCAGAGAATTTAAAGCTGTCATAGCTTGAATACTTGATTGCTTAGTTAATTCTCCATCATTCCCATCCCTACCTTTATATTAATTTTCAAATAATAGAGAAAAACCGTAACTTCTGTTTCCAGATGCTGCCATTCAGTCTTTCTTATTCAATACATATTATGATCCTTGTGCTCCTGCTCTTCCTCTTGTTCCTTCTCTGGTCATTGTGGCATAAACTCAGCTTTTTTGAAATTGTTAATTTTTTTATATTCATCCAAGATCTTGCTATAAAATGTAGAGCATCAAAAACACTAACCTTAAAAGTCATTGAATCTCTCCCACAGTCAATGAGACTAATTACTTTTCTGACATGAATCTGTTGATAGTTTTCCTTGAAGGCATGGATTATAGCTAAATCTAGTGGCTGCAGCTGAGTGGTGCAATTAGCTGACAAAAATAATATTTTTTTATGTTTGTTCCTTGATTACATTTTAAGCAGGGCACTGATTCAACAATAAAACAATTTTTCTGTTTCACTCCCCTCCCTCTCCCCTCTCCGCAACTATTCTTCTATCACCACACACATTTGTTTAAAAAAAATATGAGATTCATCCATGCCTTTGCTATTGCTGTATAGACTGTAGATAAGGTATCAATGTTTTATAACAAAGTGGATTTCTGAATTTTCCAATAACTTACATCTTCAATCTCTCACTGCCATCTGTATTTGCTACTAATAAAACTGTAAGGCAAGATTTTCTGTGTTTGCCCCCATGGCAAGGTCTCCTTTGAAGTCTAAGGTCTTGTGAGAAAGTATATTTAAAACAGTGACTGTTTTGTCCACATTAAAATGTCTTTAAGATTATAGTCATCAACTTATTGATACAGAGCTGTGCACTTCCATTATGTAACTGTTTCAGGATATACACTTTCAGCAAAACAATGAAGTTTCAGCCATGATATGGAGGAATTTGAACATTATGAAGAAGATACATTGCAATTTTCCACAAAGAAAAGGTTATTGCAAGATAGGTTTCAATGTTACAACATCATCATCATCAAGCATAGTTCTCAAGACACCAGAAGTATTGTGTCTGTGGGGAAGGGTAAACTGGGAGGTGAGGAGAGAAGTTGAGCCATGTATAGGGAGGTCTCCCTTGACAACTGGACCCTGATAGACACCAACTTCCTCAAACCCAAAACCCTTTCCCATGTAATAAGTTTGCTCTCAGTTGTCCTCTGATAATCACATTATAGGTATATGCATAGAAACCTAAGTCAAAGTTAGCTTATTTGCAGAAAAATGTTCATTCTTAAATGAGAATGTGTTTCAATTCCACGCAGGACATGAATCTATCGAAATCATTAGAAAATTTTTAATATCTCTGGTGGTGCCTATGGGTTTTCCCAAGCAGAAGGTATTGGGAGTATTGAAAAAAGTAGAAATAAAATTCTAGAATCGCAATCAAAGAAATATTTAAATATTTAGTGAAGATGAAATCACCAATCATACTTGGTTAACCCAAGTACAATATTCAAGGGGAAAGGGTAGAATGATAATCTTGGGCAAATGTAGATGAACAATCTCTCATGCCAAGGAATATTACTTGCCTCAGTAACAGAAGGGTTAATGTAAAATGGAGGATAAAAGTAGTAGACTAAGGACCAGTTCATAAGGATAGTGCCTTGTCTGGCAGAATTTTATAAAGAAGAGTATATGTACGTAGATCCATCATGAAAAGGAATGGGATGAAGGGTACTCATGGATGTAATTAAAATTTAGACACATGAATAATACACAGTAAAAAGGTAGCAGATGTTTAGTATGCTTTTCCTCTATATTTTCAGCTTTAAAATACATTAAAATAATTTTCTTAATCTAATTTCTAATTTTCTTAATAATAGAAATCTTAATATGTATATCTGATGGCTTTTGAATATTGTTCCCATGCCACTGTTTTCATTGAAATTCATATTATTGACATTCCAACAGGATTAACTAAGTCCAACTATCCCATATTTAACCTCTATCTAAGGGGACCTGAGGACCTCTTTACTCTTCTTTTCTAATGACACATTGTTTCTGTAATACGCTTGAAAAAGGTAATACAAACCATTTTATTCCTTTACTAAAGGATGACAGAAAATGCACAATAAGATAATTTGACTATTATTCTCTTTTATTTCCAACTTCAGACATTCTTGTATATCTTATTCCATTTTCTACAGTGATGTATTGGCAGCCATGCACTTCACTGTAAATGGCTATCCTGTCACATTCCCCTACCCACCATTACAAATCCTGTTTCTTCTTAAAATCCTGTAACTTCTTAAAATTAAAAAAAGGTGAAACATCGTCAATATTCTCGAACTGTTCTGTTTTTCTTGTATTCTCATATGGACTATGGCTGTTCCTATTCTCTAACATTCATATACCATGAAACATTCATTCATTTTTAAATCTCATTTGGTGCTATATTATCTATGTATAAATCACATTTATATCCCTGTAGCCCTAATTTCTCACTCTTATACTCATTTTTCATCATTAAAAATGTCCTACTATAGCTGTCCCACCAAATTCATCATAATGCCAACAACATCAGAGATGCACGCAGTCCTAAAATGCATATTTGTAACCTTGCCTCTCACACTCATGACATCTTGACACCAGTATATAACCCCACACAAGGTTGCTCATATGCTTGTCTTCAATACATGTGTGGTGAAACTTGGGATAAGAGCATCTTGACAGATTGAATTCCAAAGTATAACACATAGAATCAAGAAATCCTATGTGTGGTGATGAAGAGGGTAATTTCCAGATAAAGGGGATAAATCCTATGATTTACCACCACCACCATCATATATTGTCCCCCAAAGCTTAGCTTTCATCAGGAAATCACATGATTCCACGAATAACCCCCTTTTCAACTCCCTACTGCCCTGGAAGATGGGGATACTCCATCTCTTGGCTGAAGGGATTCTTTTTTAAAGGTCCCTATTCTCTTCTACCATTTCAGGGCAGCTGAATCATATCTCTGCATTTCAAGGCAGTTATAACTCCTTGAACATTGTCATACTGTGGCATGACATTCTTTTATGGAAAAGAAACCAGTTGACAAATTTTAAAGTAAAAGCCAGCTTCAGATGCCAAATTCTTTTAAGATGAGATGTCTTTCCATTACACTTTTGTAGTGAAGTTCATGGTTTGACCTTTTACCAAAAGGTTTTTGGGTGAAGAGTGCCCTTTGTGGATTACACTTTTCACAAGAAAACTCAGTAGGTGCACTGAATGAACATCAAATCATTAAAAAAATATTAATATGAAGCATTGGTGAAGATATATATACAATGGATTCACATACCTGCAAGAAGAGGGTTGGCAGCTGCAATGTTGTTAAACTTCCGACTCATTGCACATGACGATAAACTTCGTTGAAAGGGTACCAATGGAGGAGGGGGTGAGGAGGAGGTTGGTGGCAGCACCATGAGGGAGGACATGGGCCGAGGGGGAGCAGTACTGCTGCTCACCACACCATCGTCCCCTGATTCAGCACCAGACGGAGAGACTACATCATTGTTGTTCTCTTCCTGCAGATATTTGAGACATTGGTAAGTTGAGAGTTTAAATGTGAGAGCATATGGGATTTAGGTGACAAATAAATTAATGTTAATAATTCATTTATGCAAACTTTTCAAAATATTAAACATTTAGAACAATTTGTTTCGATCAGTTTAAAAATTAGATTCTATTAATCCACTTCTTGATGATGAATCTAGCTACTCATCATTTTTAACAACACTTTTAATTTCACTGACATTCTTGAATGAAAAAAACAAATTTTGAATGTCTAAGTACATAGTAATAAAAATTAATAACAAGCTTGAAATTAGTTCCCTTCATATCACTTAACAAATACTAATTCCTTTCCTTATATTGTAAAAAACAATTAGAATATTAGATACTATGTACTATATTTCTCTTTAGAATCAGTTGGTTTCCTAAATTCTCATCACATTTTATGATCTTCCTTTTATGTGTTATTATCCTATTCTTATTTCCTATTATTTGTACCAATGTTTCACTAAATTTATTTAGCATCATCAGGGCTGTTTGGTGAATAAACAGAACAGGAAACATGAGAGAATTTTGTTGTGCACTTTTAATCTAAAATGAAAGGAGGACAGCCCGCAAAAAAGACATGGATTAATGTATAAACCTACCTTAGGGAAAATTATAAAAACTATTTTGTCCACATTTACAGGTAAAGATATCCATATTACCAGCATCAGCAACCAGTTAAGGCATCCATTATTAAACAACTAATATACATTTAATTTCTAGTGTTCATTTCCAATAATTCCTGATGATGCTAAATAAATTTAGTGAAATGAAATTAGCCTTTAATTTTGACCACATCTCTGAAATATTTATGAAATAGTAAGAATATATTTGTGAATGTACACATAAAATTAGATTTTATGTCATGTCATTAATTTTTATATACATATATTTGGTACATGCTTCATTTATTTGATTTCAGTATTGCATCAGCAGCAGCCATTTCAAGTTTAAACATGTTTAGTTTGCCTATGGCATTGTTGGAGGTAACTTGGGATCAACAATATGTTGCATTGAAATTTTGCTTTGAAGTCACCAGCCCAGGTATATGAATTGTTGAATAGGTCACAAATAGAGAGGTGTTTTTTCCTGTAGCACAGCAGGAAGATGGTTTAAAATATTGAAAGAGAGAAGACAACCTCATAGGAAGGTGCTTAATTTAAACTTTCAATGGCTTCCAATGATGCAAAACTGGAATGAAATCAATGAAAACCATGCCAAGTATAAATTAAAAATTAAGCTAATAATATAAGACAAGAATGAATTTTTTGCTAGGATTGAATACTGTGATTTTGTGAGAAGCAAATAAAAATCACAAGATATTCCTCCGTTGAATTGTTCACATCCATTTAGAGACAATGTTCCTGGGTGATCCAAATTTTTACCAACCTTGACATCAAATTCAGGGAAGAAAGATTCAAGGGCAAAGGAAGGGTCAGAGGCCAACTGTCCGAAAATATCTTCATCCTCATCTTCTTCGTTGGACCCCCCCTTTCCCCCTCCTCCACCCTTTCCTCTCTTGTTCCGTCTCCTCTTGCCACTGACCAAACTCCCAACGACCTCTTCATCGTCGTCTCCAATATCCACCTCCATCGCCTCCTCCTCGTCATCCTCATCCTCATCGGCCACCCCCTGGCTGCTCTTGGCAACCAGCCCTGCCACGAGGCCCCTGAGCTCTGCTGTGCTCAGCTCTCCCAGCCGGGCCTCATTGTTTCCCAATCCTCCACCTGGGCCTGCCACCTCCTGGAAAGCAAAATAGGGCACACATTACCAAGGTGTTCGTGTTTATCCTGAATGGCACACCAAAGGAACTGAACTTCCTCCAAGGTGTGCCTGGGAAGATTTTTCGTAAGTACTTCAACATTCAGTCTTGTCATAAGAGGACTTCCATTATAGTAAAGCAGGTGACACTTTTTGGAACTTTATTACTCCTGGAAATTCCTGCTACATCCAGGTTTCCCTAATTCCCCCAATATTGAGCCTTCTTTTCTTAAAGGATACAGATGACCCACTTTACTACCACAATATGTCTCTGGGAATCTTCAATAATTTGCAAAAATATAGTAGAACCCGATTAAGAAGTTCCGGCATACGAATTATTTCCCTCTAAAAGGTTTGATTTTCAAGTTCTGAAATAAAACCCATAGAGTGTAAACTAATTTTTCCTGGCTACAAAGTTTCTTTTTATTTACCCTAGAGCAGCACATTTCCTAAATATATATGTGCATACATGTACACAAACCCCACATTCGGGTCTAGGAAACCCCATCCTCTAAATAAGGTTGTATCATCCTAATTTACTGCAATTTTAGTGAAGCTGCCATTAAGATATTCTTTGCAGTATTTTTCACATTCTACATGAAAATATTTTGCTTTGTAGCAATATATTAAGGGTACAATTTCATTTTTTCAAAACTGCATACAAAGATCAATAAAAATTTAAAGAAATTACTTTCATAAATGATATTACCATTTTAAACTTGAATGTATGCTATGTTACATAGGTAGACATATTTTACAATAAAAAATAAGTTGGTGTGAGTTTACTCAACATAGGGATAGTTATTACGGCATATGGATATGTGAAATTTTACGAAGGAGCATATGTATTTTGGACAACCATCTCTTGTAATAATGACAATTTTGTTAATATTATGAAATAATTTTGCATTTAAAAATTTAATTTTCAGTATAAGATAAAACCAATATATAAATCGTTATTGGTCCTTCAAACTGAAGATTGGTTGCCCTGGTGATTGGCAGCCCTCCATTCTTTACTCTCTACTGATAATTTCTTACACCCTGGTAGTTCTTCTTTCTAATATCCCTTATAATTTCCCCTTTACACTTGTCCTTCAACCTTCCCTGTGGTGTCTTCCCTTCTATTATATTCTTCACGAATTGAATGAAATGAATGAACACAATTGTTTTTGCAAAATAAATAGTGAGTGATTCATTAAAAATTTAAAGCTACTTTTGATTATTGAAAAGTAAACTGAAACGATCATTTACCTTTCATGCTAAAATCTAGCTCATAATTTTCCTAAAAGGGGATTTTGTTTTCAAGACTGGAGTTTTTAAAAGAATTAGCGCATGTTTTGTTTTATTCATTATATATTTTTTAATTGTGCCTATTTTGTTTCAAGATACAATGACCACATGTGCATCCTTTCTTCTATCCCCTTCTCTTATGCCAGTAATCTGCACCTCTAACTCTCTTTTACAGCCATATCCACAGCCTTTTTTCATCTAATTCCTGACCAATCACTTGTCCTTCTTTTTACTTGTATTCAATTAAAACACTCTTTAAAGTCTGCACTTTGAATTATAATTCATGTTACTACATATATACTAAAGAACTGTTTTGTTCTATGTGTTGTTTTTTTGGAATGTTTTATCATTCCAATTCTTACACTCATTCGGAACATCATCTTGAGTCTTATGCTACAGAATCTCTAGTATCAAGTTTTCAACTCATTTAGCCTTCTTGTCCTAGTTATTCATCCCTCTGAAATCATCCACACATCTGAATCACAAGTGAAACAACACTTTGTCAGTGATGAGAATATTTTTTTTTATTTATTTGATATTTGTTTGCTCAAAAGTACTGGGCAATGTACCACAGCTATTGTTTTTCCTCATACTATTTTCCATAGAATGTTTTCTTCATCCTAAACATTTTCATTCAAGTGTACACTTAGACAGTTGTATCTTTTGGCTCTAGTTATTGTTGTGATGCCACATCCATTTTGTTCCAATGTCATGCACTCTTTTAATAAATGTCCAGACCCCAAGCTGTGTACTCTTCAAAGAGCTTCCTTCAAAGATCTTGAATAATTCATATTTTATTTTCATCCTCAACCAACACCGTTCAATAGTCCACAAAAAGTAAGGTGTATAAACAGCTGTTCCTAATTTGATTCCCACATTAAATTTTCCTGGTCCAATGTCTAACAGCTGCGTTGAGGTATATCTTAAACAACATTGGCATTAGAGAGAAACCTTGTAGTAACTCTTATTTAATTATGAACTATGAACTGCTCTGATATTCCACTATTACTTCTTACATGCCTAACTTAATGTTTTTTGAAAAACTTTTTTAACAAAAAAATTTATGATGATGGTGTATGAGTCAAATATCTATGCAATTCTTGCAACTAATTTGATCACCTTTTTTTAACTACTAATTATTTTAGAAAACTTTTTGCCATGCATCTGAATTGCAGACAAATGGTATTACACTATCTTCAGCCATTGTTCCACAATATCTGACAGAGAACTTCTTCTGGGCTCATTTTTTACTTCAAGTTTGGTTGCTTTGAAAGTGTGAATGCAGCAACATTTGGTTATCATTAATAATAAACTCTTTTTTATTAATAAACATTCTTCCTTATTAATCTACAGTTTTCACAGCTACTACAATCATGAGGAATAGCAATCATATATGAATTAAAAGAAAAAGTTCATTCCATGGTAAGGTAATGCATATGGTCCTTACTAAGAAGTCTGAAATATGATTTGCAAATACTGACAAAAAAAATCTAAAATTTAGTTCAACTTTTTCTGAGAAGTTTCTGGAAATTGTATCAGGACAAAAGGACACATGAAACATTTTCTTGATTAAATAACATGACATATGCAACTTAAGTAGAAAACAACAAAACATTCTATCCAAGATGATTAACATAAGTAAGAAATAAGTACAACAGCCTAAGAAAATCTCTATTTTGGTAACAGGCTGCAGTGTGTCATGACTCGGTGTAGTACTCAGCTAGTAAAAAACTTAAGAAATGAGAAAGATCTAGGTTATTCTAAAGGAATATTATGTCCACCCACAGCCCAGGTTACAACTATAAGTCTTCAACATGAGGTGATGACCAGAAGTTGTTGAAACCTTGGTGAAGGCTATTCGGGTTCTCCACCGGGTCACTCTCTGCATTTCTGCCGACGTTTCGATGGACGACTTGGCCATCGAAACGTCGTCAGAAATGCAGAGAGTGAC
>WURS02063046.1:0-10626 GCA_011762765.2 Rhinocypha anisoptera | reverse complement strand
GGCGGCGGGTGGGGCGTGGTGCCGTGGGCGAGAGGGCAAAGGGGGGGGGGGGGGGGGGGGGGGGGGGGGGGGGCAGGCCAAGCAGCGCAGCGTCCAATCAGGAGGAACCTCCTGCACAAGCTCCCACACGCAACAATCGCGAGTCCGGAAAATTGTTTTATGAGACGGCAGTGAAGCAGTATTGGCACACATCAGCCCTGATGATAACCCTCGAGTCGAAAGTTGAAACGTCTGCCGCAATGGAGCACTTGAACAGGTGGAGAACCCGAGAAGACTTCAATTTCGTCCGGCGTCTTAATTACATAATCATAGCTATCCTTCAATAATTATGCATAAAGATTTACCTTCGAATTGTTCCAAAGCGTCCAATCTTAAACTTTTCTTTCTAAATGGACTACTTCTGGGATAAAGTTACTTTTGTGATCACTGTCCAGCAAATGTTTTGTAAAATGCGAAGAAAGATTCTTGTTTTTGAAGCATGTGTAATGTTCCTTCACTCGCTCACTGAATTTCCTCCCTGTCTGTCCAATGTAAGCGGCAGAACACTCACATTTGTAACTTGTAGACACCACTTTTTTTCCATATTATGTATTTGGTCCTTACTGTAGTGTATAAGATTCCCTAAGCTTACTTTGTTTATAGAAAGCGATTTTTATGTCGTTCTTAGGAAAGGCTTTCGTTACTTTGTGGGACAAATAACCCAGAAAAAGAATTCTTTTCCATTGCGTATTGTCATTCTTAGGGGAGGAACTAAATATTTTTCAATTACCAATTTTTCCCGTTTTTTCTTATACAAATTTTGAATTAATTGAGGGTGGTAACCGTTGTTAAGAGCTGTTGTTTTTATTAACTGGAGTTCTTTTTGGATATTTTGTGGGGGCATAGCGATACTTGCTAACCTGTGAATCATTGAGTTGAACGCTGCTAATTTCTGGGGGAAGTGATGTCTAGACGTGGAATGAATGATCTGATCCGTGCAAGTATCTTTTCTGTAAATGGAGAAATCCAGTTTCTGACAATTTTTTGTGACAGTTACATCTAAAAAGTTAAGGGAATCATTAAGAAATACCCGGCGATCTACTGGTTACTGTATTCTTCTTTTGGACTTCAAAATTGGAATCACCGAGAACCGAATTAACATAAATCCCTCTCCAGCTCTTCGCACTTCCTAGGTTATGTAAATCTACCTATAATACCTATCCTCTCCCTCCATTACAATCTCCATCATAATAGAGATTCCTGGTATCCATTTCGTCCACCTTTCTCGCCTTCTTCAGGTTTTCCCCAACAATTCCAGCGATCACCGGACCACCCATGTAATTAATCTCGCGCATCGAGAAGAAATGTCCAATTTCAAAACGTAGATAGCCTAATTCCTGGGAAATGATGGTAAATTTTACGCTGACATTGACGATAACTCAGGGGACGCAGAGTTGTGAGGGAATAACCTACGAGGAATGAGGTTTTAGAAGGGAGGGGTGCGATATGGGAGAACGATGGTTTGGAGCAAATGAGAGTTTTTAGAGGAAATGAGTAAAGCTATAGAATAATGGAAGACCGAGGGGTATCATGTGTACGTCAGAAACGCTGAGGTGATCAGAAATTGGATTAACGGGATGCTGTCGGAAGATTATTAGACTGGTCCGTGAGCAGGAGGGTGGAAAAAAAATCGAGGATGGAGAGAGAGAGATAGAGAGAGCAGGGTGTGCGATGTCTAACTATCTGACGACAGATGAGGTCTGATGGAAGGTCACTGGCAATGTTTGCTGAAGGGATCGGTCTTATGATGGAATGATGTTTGATACGCTGGCGGTCCCACGAGGATAAAACGTAACGCAGAGAATAACCGTGGAATGGACGGCATACATGAATATCTGTCCGTAGTTCAGCCGATACGGTAGGCACCTCGATGGAATAAAAGGATCATTTTTCAACGCACTGGCCTTAAAAAGGCCAAAAAGTAATTCCATGCACGTTCTCATATAAAAGATTTGCATGCTCGCGCTCATAATGCTGAAATGCTATCACAAAAATAAAATGAAGGGAAGCATTAGAAATTCATCGACGTACACAAGGTAACCGGGTGCCATTAGAATTTGCAATGAATATAAACATAAATAAAAAAAATATATATATATATATAAGGTAGGCTAAAAAATTGTTGAACCGTAGTTTCAACGGTAGTATAGAAAAGAAAAATAATATTTAAATGCGGCAGGAGTGGGAAAAGCATATGCATTTCAAGCATCAGTATATAAAGGAAGAATTATATCGATACAAAAAATGAATTCTTTGTTTGACAAAGTCCTTGAATTCGGCAGTAACTCTTAGGCCTCGAGTAATTAAGAAGATATTGGCAGCGTGCTGTTGTTTTCCGAGTCAATCAAAAACCTCATGTTCAATGGTGGATAGTCAAGTAATTACTATATTTGAAGCTTATTTATTTACGTGTCGATTTTTATCAATCTACGAATCATTTATTTAATAAAGTATGACGAAATACTATGTATTACTGTATAAAAAAATCATACAGAATATTACTGCAACAAAATCATGTAGCAAGATTTAATAGCGATAAAATATAACCGTAAATATGTGGTTCGTTTTACATCTCATATAACAACTCTGTTACATGAATATAGGGCAATCACACTATTTGAACAGTATTCATGAACCTTATCATATATAGACTGCGTACCTGTGACATTGAAAGAGGAAAAATTGAAAGGTCTAAAGACAATCAGGTGTCTCACATTTTAAATGTTCCATAGGCACCTTAGATTACTTTTAGTGGTTGTAAAGGGTAGAGATATACTTGGAAAGACTATTTCACAATTGCATTATTCATCTGGCTTCATACGAGACTCGACTAAAAGAGATCTCATATTACCGTCATGAAAACTGAATAAATAAGAAAGGAATATTCAAATTAAAATATGTGGTGCAACAAATAGGCATTTAAACTATCCTGCACAGAATGAAAATATTGTGGTCTAGGTAAAATGGAATTATAAAATAATATAATCAATGTAATCCGTGTTATTAGTTTTTCAGATTCGATAAGCAGGTCTGAGAAATTCGTAGAGCCTATCTAACACCGAACGCTTCTAAAAAAAAAGTCCCGTACGCTGATTTTGAACTAGTACAAAAGTTTCGTCCCCCTCAACGAGGCAGGATATTTGATTACGAGGCGTCGATTAATTCCCACAAATCACCCGGAACAACGGCGAGCATTCTTGATTAAAAAAGAGAGAACGAGAGTCCGCTGAAATTTGGAATGCAGTTTATTCGAAAATTTTTTGAAAGACAGTAAATTTAATTCTCGCGGACCCGCAAAGTATGAGGGCTTTTTTTCCCGCCGAGGGTTCAGCTGTATTTTTTTTCCCGGAACGTAATTTCAGGCCATAAATCCCGAACATTTTGGCGCTTGCAGTGATTATCGAACATCAAATCGCATCCAATTTCATTCCCTTTCCCTTCTCTCTCCCCCGAGGTGAGCACATTCAGAAAGATAAACGCAATATTTTTTCCCGGTTGTGAAAAATTTCCTATCTCTCCTTAATAAAAAAAAAACGAGAATCGCTAGGCGGACGTTTAGTGAATCACCGTTTCGTGTCATGCAGCAACGTGACATGAGCGATAAAAAGCATTCCGTGAAATGTAAAAAAAAAATATTCTAATTTCGTTCTTCCTCTATTCAACCAATTTCGTGGCAACATTTTTGTGATGACAGCGAGATTAATATCGATGTATTCCTATTTGAAGTTTGTCTTACTTATGAGTAAATAAATAATATTTTTTCGCTCGTAATCCTACCATTTCTATCTCTCCATTCAGGGCGGTGGTAACAAGGCGTCCTCCATGTAGTAAACCTCAGAAATCGATTACGATGAAGATAAATTTACAATATTGAAATAGTAACTATTGCAAACAGTGCGAATGCGGCAGATTTTGTATGTAAGTCAAGGACCAGTGGATAAGTAAACCAGAGAAAAACTTTGAAACTTGAGCCGGGGAATTATAATGAGATACTATCGGACGGCAAAGTTGGAGGTGAATAAGTAATGCGGGGTTAAGAAAAACCCAAACCAGATAAAAAATGAAAAGCAGTGGACTTTGTTGACTATGAGATAAAACTGGATTCTGGAAATAAAAAGTAAAACGGAATGTGGAAGTTTGTGTCTGTAGAGGAAGACCAAGAGGTAAATGCTCAGGAAAACTGGAGAAGAATATACAATGGGAAAGGTGCCAGTGTGTGTGTGAGAGAATTGGTAGGAGATGTGGACGAATGGAATCCTTAAATCACGATGTTCATGTCTGAATTTTAGACTCCTTGATTTTGAAGTCCCACAACAACACGCCAAGGAAGAGTTTTGGAGAATAAAATAATTACAGTTTGCATATGGAATTCTGTTACACTATGTCCCAGCACTTGTAAACATATCGAAACCAGGAGGGAAACGCTGTAATACTGCGTAAATTCACAGCCGGTCATCCATACATGGCTTTGTTGGTAATTATGGTTCCAATCAGGCTCCAAATTCATTTATTCGTTCATATTGAGCATCAATGATGGGATCTAAGAGCCAAAAATAGCAAGTTACATTTTCAGTATCCTGCAAATTCACTCGGAAGAGAATCAGTCTTACAGGTAAAAAAAATGAGAGTTGCTAAAATTTTTATTTAATTAGAAAATTCAACGTAAAACTTTAAGAATATAAAACTCAGTAAACTAGTAGTACACATTAGTAATTTTCGGTACTAAATGCACAACATGTAATAATAATATAAAGAGTATTTGTAGATATGTTGAGCAGTTAACGTAGTAGAAAGAAATCAACCTTCCCAATTGCATCTAGTTTTTTTTTTGCTTTATTAACTGGAATAACCCAATTGCTATAGCTTTTCCTCTTGGTAGATCGTACGCAAGGTAGAACTTAAATTTTTATAAATCTCAGACCAGGTCTTGAAAAAGCACTATCGTGTAAATATCAAATCCGAAAAAAAATTATTTTCTTGTTCGCATCTCAAGGTAAGGCTTTGATTCACTGAATCGACGAAGGAATATAGTAATGTGATTAAAAATGATTCTTCTCACTTGTGCTACGCGCCATTAAGTTCGCATAGATACTGCTTCAGTGAATAATGAGTACAACATATCGATATTAGCCGCCAGAAGAAACATATGAATATCACCTTCAGCCACCGTCGTTCCCCTTTTGATCCCAGGGCTGAATTATTTATATTTTATTTTTCATAATTTCTTAAACCAAATATATATTTGACTTATTACTCAAATTTCACGACATATTTACTTCGCGTGTTATCAATGATATTCATGCCGAACAGTTTAGAACCCCACCTTCCCCCATATTATCGCTATGTAAGTTAAAATTGGTGTGTGCCCACACCAATGGTTGGTTTGTCTTCATCCGTTTCTCTTCACCTTCAAGCAAATTTTCAGATTCAAGTGAAAAAGGTTCAATTGTACCATCATTGATGTGCTACTCATGGCATTCCTTAATCACGCTGAATGACCCTGATTCGTGTGCCACATGGCCGAGACGACTGATAATCTTATTATAATAGGAGATAGAAAGTGAGAACCATTTGTCTTCAAATTTATGAATAAAATGATTAAGTAATGTTGGAAAGAGTAGACTGGTATGAGAACCGTTGGTTTTTGTGCAACACTGATGCCTAAATTCTGAAGATTTTGTGAAAACAGGTATGTTGTTATTTTTGATATGGTTTATATGTACATATGTATGAATTGATGTTGTCTAATATCACCTTTCTTTCTGTTATGTATATATTTTCTGTAATTGGGAGTGTGTTCACTTTTCTATTGTCAAAACCTGTATAAACCTATAGTCCATGGGACTAGGTTCACGAAAATAAATTAAATTCTAAATTATAAATTATTTTACCTAGAGAGATACATTTAATTAATTAAATAGCCAAAAGAGACTATATAATTAAGTATTGAAAGTATTTGAAACCATGCAATGGAAACAAGAACAAAAACAGATTTAACAACTCGAAAATATGAAGTAGTGTCGATGTTAACTTTAAGAATCATGGGGGATAAAACAGAAGGGAGATTAAAAGAAATCACAAATTAGGATAAGAATGTAAAGTGGAGTGTATAAGTGATTGCATAAACTAAAGCAGATGGAAATAGAATGAGTACATATATAAAGCGAAGGAACGAGGGGAGAGAATAGTGAAAATGGCGAGAGATGAGAGACACAAAGGGGAAGATGAAGGGCAGTTCGACTAATGAAGAGCTGGATGGATGGTTACACCGAAGAAAAAGTGTAAGCTTATATCTGAGGAATAATAAGCCTTAAAATGTCAATTATCATGGTAAACATTGAGAATAAAAGTAGAAGAAACCACAAGGAAAAAAGAAAGAAATTCACACCTCTCTACTTAGCTCCATGTAAGACAGTAGGCAGAGCTTATCGCAATTTTCCAAATGAACTTTACTCGAATGATCAAGTTCGAGTCGAATCGATTTTACATCGAATAGCAGAAGGACCACTCATTATTGTCGAACATTTACCCACACTGTTGCCTATTTGCGAAGATTTCATGCACTCGTTATGTAATTTTCTTAAAACTGGTTAATGTCAAATATTATATTATGTAAATAAATTGGTCCATACAAGAATTGCACCTTCTTACTTATTGTTTTTCATTTTGTATAATATGGTAATGTTCAAATATACTCAGGCCAGTTGGAAAGAGTCGTAACAGAAGAAAAACACTCAATTCTACAAACTAATGGTCAAATTAATTGATTTTTGGAATTCCGATGTTTTTCGTCTAATATTTCAAGATGAAATGATTCCACCTAGTTATTCCATCTCTGACTAATTTTCGTTTTGCAGTACTTTGATGTGATTCCATTCACCGCTGCGAATTCACCAATTGAGGAAACGGATACGATCTCAATATTTGGGAACAAATTCGTCGTTACTTTTTATTACTTCTATTATCTTTGAGCTTCAGTATCGTCACTCGAAATCACCCAGGTAGGATCGTTTAATTACACGTTAGCCTCGCACCTGCAACAGGAGTTGAAACTCGGTACTTAATCGCTAAGTATGACGACATATCGAAGCTTGAAAATCTCACATCACAGTAGACGTCGCATATGTAGGAAGCGAGTGAGGCAGGTTCGTCGGTATCAACGGAGGAGATACCGTCCTTGAAAGCTGAGGTTTGGTTAGTGGTGGGGAAGGTACCGATGCATTGCCGGGGCCGGAAGGAAACGGCTCAGGAGAGATAGAGAGGAGAGAAGTTTCCTGCGCGTCACGCCGCAAAATTTCCTGTTCCTACCTCAGGGTCCACTGGGAGGAGGGAGACGAGAAACACTTTCGCAGGATTAATGGGAGGCGGGTGCGGAGTGGCGTTCCTTTTCAGCCGTCAGTCTGTAGCTCGGATTCGACCCCCTTTCCGCAAGAAGAAGGCGGTATTATGACATTAAAGGTGCTTTTTCACGTCTTAATTATTATTTATGTGGTCTAAGTTTAGAGAGTGTTTCCAACAGAATAATAGAAACGAAGTTTTACACTATAAACACTCATTGTTTATTCTTAAATTTATTTACACCAACTCCATCAACAAGAAATATTGTTAATAATAAATACAATATATATATATATATATATGGGATTCATGTATTTATATAAGTTGCGGATTTTTAAGTAAGTTTATACTGAGTTATTTTAGACCCTAGTAATGGGAGAAACATATCCTGGGCCCATTAGCAAGATGCTTATCTGTTAGTTGGAAATAGGCCATTTTTTCAAATTAAGTTCAATCATGTTCATTCTCATAGGTCAAAATGGTTTCCTCAACGGAAGTGTGAATATCAATAACTCAAAACTGTTCTTTATCATTTTGTACACCAACACGAATATCGTTTCTATAAAACTACATTTATTTCTTCTAAACACTAACTTCTTCATCTAAATCAATTCCCTGGGAAATTTAAAACAAAGAAACTCCTTGGGAGAGCAAGCACTGAGCTGTCTGGTTATTTCGGTGAGTAAAAAAATTAAATAACCTGTGCATCAAATATTTGCAACAAAAAAGCATACTGAACTACAGGATGTCTAGGTTGAAAGTAGTTTCATGACGGAAGTAAAAATCCATGTTAATTTACTTTTCGAAATAAAATGTAAAATTACTCCGTCATATTTTTATAGTTTCAGTAACTTTTCCCAGATTTCCGTATACCGAATACAGGGAGTAAATATAATATGATCTGTAATTACTAAGACATTACAATCCCTATGACTGAACATGTGTGTCTCGTGAACAACTATCATGTCGTGATTATTAGGCAGAAGGAAATAAATTAAAATTGTGTACTTTAACGGAAAAAAGTTGTAACTGGAATTTTAAAAGCCCCTGGTGGAGGCATTTTTAGATCTCGAAGGGGAATGGATTAGATTGGTTACTACGTACATCACAAAGTATTTCATAAAGACATGAATTAGATTTTGTCGGAATTTTGTTAAAAACAATATTCATCATTATTCCATTTTTAACTTCTATTCCATTTCTGTGCATTAACTTAGTTTCAAAATTTTGGATAAGTTAAACATAAGAGAAAAAATTATGACAGAAGATTCGAGAGGACACACCTAATAACAATATATGGCTTAAGTTTAATTAATTCAGCATTGTGTCATTCTATTTCAACTAATTTTACTGAGAGACACCACCTGGAAATATATTTTGTATTTTACATTAATAGAATGTTATACATATGAAATCGAAGTCTAATATGACATAAATACAAATCGGAATAAAAGCTTAACATCAAGTTGTTACTTGAAAGTATCTGCAATTTTTAAAAATTTCAATATGTGGGAGTTATGGACTCAACGATCCTTTGACTGAAATATTATTCGATAATAAAATTTGAAATTAACACCATCCAAGTAACAAATTTCATGCTTTTATTATATGTATACCTTGATTTGATCTTATTGTGTTAAGGGAATAGTAAATTGAATAAAAACACAAAGTTATAAATAAAAATTGCCTTCAAATCTTGAAAAAAATTTCAATACGTGAATTTCTAGAATTATCCTCATTTCCTTTACAGCACTTTTACATTGCCAGTATAAAATATGATGTCATAACCAAAATAAATCGCCTAAGTAAAGTAAACCAATGGTGATTTCGACCGAAAAGAGAGGAACAGAAATAAGTTAAAAAGATAATAACATTAGGAAGGAATAAATTAATATAAGTTGTTTATAAGTAATTATAAGTAAGTTACAACCATTGTTCTAGGATTGATTTCTATATGCGCTCAGAACTAGATAAATAAACATTTATTCTATAGCCTAAGAACCCAAAATTTATTACTTATTCCTAAATTATTCATAAGGTTCTCAAAAAAATTAGTCTTTTATCATCTTTTGGAATAATGCGTTTTGTTACAACAATTATTTTTACCCAAAATGTTATTGGTTAGTGCAGAGATCAAGTTCGAAGTTCTAAGACGAGTGAAAATTTAATATCTGCACTGGTGGTAAGTTACTTTCACTCTATTACATCTGCATGAAGATCTTGTAACCAGAATATATTCATTTTGCGTTTAGCTAGACATTTCTATCCGGAGGATTCACAAGTATTTGAGCACAAGCACCACTTTAAAAATATTAATATCCTAGTTAGCCTAACAAGCTCTCTCTCTCTCTCTTTCTCTCACTGTTCATGTTTAATCTTTAATGTTCGGTATTTCTCTTTAAAAAACGGTATTTCTCTACTTGACACCTCTACTCTACTTGAAAATTTTTTCATAATTTTGTGCGTCGGCACTAAATATGAGAATCACTTTTGCCATCACTGAATTCGCAATGTATTTCTAATTATAATTTTTCTAATTTAGCTAATGCTAATCAGTTTCTCAGCTGTTGCAAAGAAATCGGTGGTCCGTCTGAAGGTATAATAAATCGTTAAAAACTCGAAACGTTTTCTCTGTAAGTGATCTAAAGTAGAATTTCAAAAATGACTCTCATTTTACGTTCTCCCGATTTGAACAAATATTACGCTTATAATTTTTTTAGGTAAGGGATTTCAATATTGGTATTAGAGGATTAAATATTTTTTCTTATTGAAGAATAGAAAGTTTTACCTCCTCCCACAAATATTCATTTTTCTATGGCATCATTGAAATCAGAATCTAATTACAGAATCGACGTAATAATAAATAAAATAATTGGAAGCAATTAAAGGAAAACACTCACAATATACGTAAATAACGGGATTATATCAAATTCAGTTTTCTTCAAAGTGAAAGGTGTTAAGACTCGAGTCCGAGGGTGGATGCCACACAGAGAAATAAACAAGCGTATAATATTTTAAAATACGGTTTACACACCATTTACACTAGTGGACCATTTTTACAACTGTAATCTTGGAAACCGACATGGGATACTTGCATGAGTCGCCCATGATGAATTTGAAAACTCGAGGGCAAATGTTTTGTGCCCCATAAAGCACATTAGACAGAGATATACGTACACCGATTTCGAGGGGGGGGGGGGTTGGAGGGGGGGGGGAAGGCGTAGGGTCGCGATAAAGAGAGCCGGCACA
>WURS02063035.1:0-10627 GCA_011762765.2 Rhinocypha anisoptera | reverse complement strand
CCTCAAATTGGCCCCCTCCCGTTCGGCTAAGGATAATCTGGTATTATTTCTACGGGAGAGTTTTGTCTGTAGACTTAACTCTTTGCAGTTGAGTGTTGACGGATGTAAAAGGGTGGATCACGATCAATTAGCCCCAACGTAAACGATGGCGCGGGACTGTAAATTGTTCCAGTGATCGGTGTCCTTAAAGCGGAGCTTGTACTTTCTTTTCCGACATCATTGGAGTTACAGTTTCCATGGTTTTTATGGTTTACTTATTTTCTTCAAATTTATAGCAGGAATAAGCGATTAAAACTGTAAATCTAATGCCAAATTGGAATAAGATAATTTCTTCTTATACAGAACAATCGATGAATTTAGGTTCATCATCATTAGTACTTCAATCCGAAGATTGGTTGACGGAAGTCTTCAATCCTTTCCTATATAGTGTTCTTCTTCTCCTATATAATTCCTCTTACCCTTATTTCTAATCTCTCTTAATATTTTCCCTATATAATTGGTCTTCTCCGCGGGTTCATCCCTTCAATTGTTCTTTCTTTATATTCTTCACTAACTAATAAAGGATGTACTATTCACCTCATTCTTCTTTTTCTTATCGTACTCCGAACTGAAACTATCTTCGTCAGACATTCTATGCACTTCCTCTTTTCTAACTCTATTATCGCACTTGATCTTCAGCAGCCTCATTATAGAATTAATACAAAGAGTAATTCCAGATAAGAAATTTATTGACGACAAACCCGGGCGGTCAGTAAGTTACTAAAGTGGGCCCCTGAATGCATCAACTCCATCAATTAAAGCCTCCTTCAGCACCATGTTTCGAAGGCTTCTCTTCTTCCTTGGTCTGTTTTTCCAATGGTCAGTGTCTCTGATCTGAATTTAATTTATGGCATAGGTGCTAAAACATGAAATTTTTTTCGAGCGATGGTTTTTTTAATTCATAGATTTCAAATCCTGCACGATCTGGAATACGAAAAGAAGAAATTTGGAAATTTTGGGTACATTAAGATTTTAGCACACATTCAGACAATAAAACGCTCTAATGCTTACGACGCGATTAAGGTGAAGGAATTAAGAATATAATTAGTATCTTGTAAAATTAGTGACTGTTTACAGCAGGAGAAGATGTAAGCATTTTAGCGGAAGGCACTACATCAGTTGTTCTAAGGAAGAGGTTGAAAAGGCAAAACTACTAAAACACACGCTAGCACCAAAACCAAGCACAGATTTTCAGATTTGGAATGTGCTATTTCTGAAATCCGCTTTCAAAGAAAGCATGCACATCAAAAAGTAGACACGGGGTATTACAATAAATTCTTCCGATGATACCATCAACCACTAGTGGAAGCTATGGGTTTCAGTAAGAAGTAATATTATACCAGAAAGAAACTCATGATTCTCTGCGTAACTCGTTCGGGCATTTGATCCATTCGTTCTTCCCTTTGGCTGCATCCACAGCATCCTGGAGTCCTGGTAACTTGGAAATGAAGAAGACGATGGCATCCGTCGTGCTTTAAGAAGGGAATCGCTCAAGTGGGACACTTCAACCACCTCTGGGAGCAGCGCACACGACGGATTGAAAGGAGGTCGACGGACTTGAGGTGCCGGATGACTCAAAGTGGAAAGTCGAGAGCTCTGAAGGGACGACTGCTCCGCTCAAAAGAAGAAGACACGCCTGCGAGAAAGGACACGGCGCGCGGAAACATTTCGTGTTTGATTGCGACCCTCGACGGATCAAAGGCGTGGCCTGCGTGCCGGTACACTCCAGACACTCATGTGACGCTGGGACAAAAGAACCGACTGCACGTCTTTTGAGGCAATTTTTCCATTATAAAGGAGTGCCATCAAGAAGAAGTGCTCGCTGTATTTGTGAGAGACGGAGACTAAACTTCAAGTGGTTTCAGGATGGATCGGATGTACACTTGAGATCAAATGTACATGTAAAATGAGAAACGTGGAATTAGAGGGAAGTAATTTTGAAAGAGGAAATTTACACAGGTCGCTCAACAGTAGGAGAAACGAAGAGGATACTGGTTGGAGGAAGGGTTTTTCATGTGCCGGGATGGTAGAATGAGAGGTCACACAATATTAATCTTATAAAAATGTTAATGAAAAACCGTTGCCGTAGTTTTGAGAAAAATGGAAGTCTGCGGCTACGCAGTCCACGGAATTCTGGAACAATCCTAACAAATGTTTTTTTATTGCTAAGGATTTCAATTTTTAGCTTTTGGATGACTAAATGCAATTTTTCGTTTCAGGATTGAATAATTGAAATTCCCACATGAAGAAAAGTTTAGAAGGAAACACTGCAATTTCACATAAAAAATATTTTTTTCGACCACTACCAGTTTTCGCCGCGTAACAGCATCTTCAGGTGAACATATAGGTGAAGTTTATGTACCTGAACTTGAAATTCTCGTATGCACCTAAACTTAACATGTATGTTCACCTGAAGATTTTATTGTGCTGCGGAACCTAGCCGTGTTAAAAATAAATAATTTTTTATGTGAAATTGCAGTGTTTCCTTCGAAACCTTTAATTTTACAATCTAAGGCTTAGTTTTCTATACCTCACTTCCAATGAAAAGTTTCTTTGCACAACCTAGATTGTACATAAATATCGTCGTTTCATGACATCCTTGCGACATTTCACAGTACACATGATGTGTTCTAACTCCTATGGATGCCGAAATCGTCCTCATCTTGAGAATATGTGTGTGGGATCCCATTGACGCAGGATTAGTCTTGGAACTAGATCGTGTGAAACGTAGAGCAGCCAGATTTGCTAAATGCTGTTATGATCAACGTAGCAGTGCAATAAAGTTATCGGAGGAGTTAGGCTGGGAACCACTCGGCAGAAATATAGGTTAAATTTATTGTATGTATTTGAAGTAGATTATTTCAATGAGGAGGTAAAGTGTATATTGAAAACCCCGTCATACTATGATGGATCAAATCACGCCTGGAAAATCAGGGATATAGATTGTAGAACAAATATATTTAAAATGTCATTTTTCCCCCGAACCATTAGAGATCAGAATAAACTAAGTCCTAGGGATCCTTAGGAAGAGTAGTGTACATATTTTATTTTCACCCTGCCTGTTTTTTCTCGTTTCCTTTATTATATATTAAATGTTATTTTACTTTGTTTCCGCATGATATGTATAATTATTCTGAAGCGATTTGTATTCAGTAGTTTAACATTGTCCCTCATGTTGTGGATGGTGTTCTACTATTTTATTTTTCATGCGAGTTGCTTCATTCTGAGTGCAATGTGTTTCTTAACATTTGCATTTGGGAGTGAGTGTGAATGTTTGATGGTGGCTCACCCCCTGCCACACGCCCTTGCGGCGGCTTGCAGGGTGATGCTTAGAAGTAGAAGGATCCGGAATCCGACGGATTTTTCATGCGAAGGTCTCGAATGATTTCCGACGACGTTTGGTATTGGTGAAGGTTTTTCGGGTGCTCCACCGGTCGGTACCAATGCAGAGTTCCACGAGGTTTCGGCAAATCAAACTCTGCTATTCCACGTAACAAATGTATTCTTCGCGACCCAGGTTTCACCGCTGAGCTTCGTCGGGTGATGTAGCTGCTGGGTTCTGGGATACCGTAAAAATAAGTTTGATTTTCGGAAACCTCATGATGGAAAAATTCCACCAAGTAACGCCTGAAACCACTCGTTAATGCAGAGTTTGACACGGTTGAATACCCGAACAACCTTCGCCAATGCGAAGGTCTTGTGTCTCGGATGAGACGGAGCATGGGTTCCCTAACCACATTTCGATTCGCGGAAGAGGTTTGAGGTGTCGCGCGAGAGAAAGAGAGAGTAAGAAACAATCGCTTAGTACGTATGTATTGTAGTCTTAACTGCAGACTCGTGGTAGAATCAGACTTGCGGTTGGCAATTTCAAATAACCATCAGAAGGAATCAATCCGTAGATTGGTTTGCAGCGGCTCTCAATGACAGCCTTCCACCCTCCCAACTTAATTTTATTTATTTGCTAACTCAAGTATTATTATCCATCATTCTGTCTCATACACCGTCCTTGACCCATCTCTAGGGTTCCTACCTCGTTAGAATCTTTCCAATCACCAACTGTAATGTCTCAACATTCGTCCCATTACTTTCTCTCTCATTGCGAGTTTAATCATAAGGTTCTTTTTCGACCCCTCTTCGGAGTACTCCCTCATTGGTTCTTCCCCGTAGGTTATCAGACAAAGGAAGCACGACCAGTCAGGACGGTGCACAGCCACCATTATTGAGCACCATCCTGCGCTTGCAGTCCAGTGATCAATCTCTAATATACATTACCGAATATCGATGTAATTCACCTCCAAATCTGGTTTCACATTGAATATTTCCATTTTATTAATAAGATCTCTTTTGTCATTATTTCACGGCGATTCCACTACCGAATTTTGTGTAATTACAATAAATTATAAATTAAAACCTTTAAATTATAAATTCAAATATTGTTCCTAATGCACTATGGATCACCATAGTTATTGCCATATGCAACTGTCGGGGGGTCTAGAATACAAAAAATGTCGGGAGCCCTCGGGTCGGAGTATGTGCGCATCACGTGCGCCCTCGGTTTCGGCGCGTTGAATTTCAAACGGGCAGCTAAGGGGGGAAAATATATCTTAATTCTGAAAACGGAAGAAGTTAATGGCGTAATTAGTAGGGCTGTGTTCGCGTCAGTTAAAATCTAAGAGAGCACGACGATGCAGACGGCACGTGACCTTCCCGTTTAACTGTCCGTATAAATTAATAATAGTGACACATCATCTGCTGTCGTATTACCTCGAGAGGAGAAGGCGAATAATCAATCGACGATCCAATGTATTGTTTCCCATGCAAATTGCATGCAAGCCAAACCAACCCGCCATGTGCAGCGTAAATTTTCAATAGCCCTTGTCATTTAAAAGTAGTTTTTGTTATAAATAACTGAAATTAACTTTAATTGAGCATTAATTATTAGTTACAGGCAAGCAGTGTCAAATTAGTTATAAAATAAATAGTTGTAATTATATTAATCACTAATATCTCCATGTTGTGAGTAATTAAATCAGTAATTTATAGCACGTGTAAATAGTTATACAAAAATATACTGGTACCAATGAAATTACACCATTTATGACGAAAAATATGTCATTTGTTGTTTATACTTATTTCTTTGCTGTTTTTAGAATTCTATCACGTTTTATGCTGTTGTATTATTTTCTTATTTAAAATTCCAATCAATTTTACAAATGGCTTTTATTACGTTCACATTACCTGTATTCTTTTATCATTTTATTGAATCATGTTCCGCGAATCGAAAATTATTTGTTGTTTTTTAATAATACGTCATTTTGGTTAGGAATATTCTCTAAGATTATAATTTTAACTTTGAAAAATTCATGGACAACTTTTTTGGGGAATCTGAAAAATTCATGGAAAACTTTTTTGGGGAATCTGAAAAATTCATGGAAAACTTTTTTGGGGAATCTTTCCTTGACTTATTCTCTTTACAGTAAACGACAGTAAGGAGATGAAAGCATCAAAATATTTCGTAAATGATCGGTGTAATGGTTAGCATTTCCCCTATAGTTTTCAGATCAACGGTCGGTTTATTTGGTGATGGTTGAAATCACCCAGTAATGAGCTCTTTGTCCTGTGAAATTCTCGTTTCAAAGTATTGGAGTTCCTTTTTCTATTCCGCTTATGGTTTGGCATGAAGATCAGATGGTTCGGGTAGTAACTCAGCTCAGGTTTCGTTGTAAGTGTCCAGAGGAGTCACTGGAATTTAAATCTCTGCATCTCCGGTTTGTCAGACGATCGCTTTACCCACGGGGCTACCTCGCTCCTAGTATACGAGGACATATATACGTTTAGTTTAGAGTAGAGCCGAGTATGATTTCCTATATATACGTTTAGCAACGTATATACCAAGTTTTAAAATCATCCTCACCTGCGTTCCCACGACCTTAGTGGCTCTACCTTTTCCACAATTCCTATCCTCTGCACTTCTCTTCAATCTTCCGTATCATTTTCCTCTCTTAAGATTGTCTATCATCTTCAATCTTCTCTTCTTCATTCGCTTTTCCAGTCACGGTCCCTTCCTATTATCCCTTCAGTAGAAAATTACTATTTAATACATGGCCTTTCGAGTTCTTTTTCCTTTTGTTGACTTCCATCAGTCTTCGTCCTTCGCTTACCTTTCATCATATTTGCAATTCCATTTAAACATAAAATTAATCCCTGTTAATTTCTTGCATAGAGTATAACATGATTGATGATTCCATCGAGGAATAATAACCGATATCCAATTGAAAAAAGTGTTTCAGTGCACGATTAAATTTTTTTGTTCTTGAAAAACTCGGAATAACCATGCCTGCAATCGATGGACACGCTTCTGTGATCAACGTCAACGTTCTTCCCTTCAAACCCCCGTGCGTATTTACTTCGCCTCCGTGGGAAAATGGAACCGCCTCACTTGTTGATTTTACTTATTTTATTTAGTTACTACCTGCCCAATGATCCGTGTCGGAGACATTGGACCATTGGAAACGCAAACCAGAAATGAATGGAAATATTGATGCTGGAAGAGGCCGCTGAAGTTATAGCGGAAGGATGTGTGGGGGACGAGAAAGTGTATGGGAAGAGTGGAAGAAGAGAAGCCAATAAGGTGTATGATAATAAAAAGTATAACAGAATGGATCGGAAAAACCCAGAGGCATAATGAATCCTCGAAGAATTTAATCGTAGGAAAATTTGAAGAGGAGACACCGGGAGGATGTTCGAGGGACAATTAAATAAGGCAAACTATAGGAGACGTCGTAAAGAAGACGAACCAAATGGCTAAGAGAATTAGAACTGGATAGGAATGGACGGAGGGTCGCAGTAAATCAATCTTCGGTTTGTAATGCTTATGATTACTTAATAAGTTATGAATTATTTAGTGGACATCACTAAGTTTTCTTTCTTTCCTTCCGTGATGGATGAATTCCCACGTAACGAAGCCTGAAAACATTAGTTTTAATGATTACTTGTCGGACGAGATCGTCTCCCAGTAGTCTCAATATGATCCCGGGACAGACCTCTTCTCCGACGGCTCGATCGTAAAACCCGGATGTTTTCGGTGACCCTAGAAACCCTCGTTCTGCTAGGCTAGTGTGTCCATGTGTGACAGCGTTTTCTTCTTCGAGTTCCCTTATGTGGATTAAATTCAAGTCATTTTTTTTCAATTCTTGCTGATCTTTGTCCCCAACTCAAGACCTGCCCCTCACCCTCCCAGCCAGGCTACCTTCGTGTCCCGAAGGAATTATTACGGGTGGTTCGGTTTCTGTTTGACGTTTTGAATCTAAGTGAGTCTTTTCCGAGTGCTCTTATCTGCCCCTTTTCCACCCATATGCATTTCACGGGATTCCTCATCCTTTCTGCGACTCAAAAAGTAGAGAAAAAATTGTTTGCAATAGTTGTTTGTTTCTAATATTTTTAACAGTACTAAATTCGGTGTTGGTGTGATTTATATTTGCATTTTCCTTTGGTTTAAAATATTCATAAATAAACTCAAATAAGTAAATGTATTCGAGTATGTATTTGCTTAAGTGACATCCACGGATATTGGTAATTTGGAGAGTTATTCATTGCCTGAAACTAACATTGATGTTCATGACAGAATTTGTGCAATTGCTGTATTTTTCAGAAGGCAGGACATACCTGCATTACTGCAGCACTTGCATTTTTTTCATTAACTGTGAAATTATCATCGTGGTACCATAGGCTCATATTATCAAAACCTTTTTGCAAGAGCCTTGAAGAGTGTCAAAGGTCGTATGTTCAGTAATCAAAGCAATTTTGTCTGCATATAATATAATATATCTCAATGTTTAACTGAGTTTACTATATTATACAATAACATGAATTGAGAATAAAACTGGACCTCATAAAGATCCCTTAGGAATGCCACAGGTTAAATCTTCTTTCACGCTAATACCGAAGACCCACTAGTTATTATCTTTATCATCACACTTCTCTCAGTTTAGTAGATTGTAAACTAATCACATATACGGCTTCCAATACAAATATTTACGGTTTTTATATAATTTTTCCTTTATATTAAAACAGCCAAAACGACTCAAGAGCCTATTGGATTGAACGGTTAATCACAAATAATAACAATTAAAAAAATGACTTAAATACTTCTTCCCTTATTATATTATCTCCACCAGGAACATGCACACTAACATAATAAACATATTTGCAGGTCATTATCGATAATTTATCTTAAAAAAGTTTCAATCACAAGCTGTATTACTAACTTCTTGCCACATTTTATGCCTTTTTTAAATATCATTTTTAATACCTTGGAATGTTTTCGAAAATATTGTTGTTTATTTTCAATAATTTCTAAAATTAACCTCATTCCTTAAAAATTTATACTTTTTTCGTAAAAAAAATAATCAGAGCTACGCCATCTTTTAGAAAAGTAATCCCTATTTTATATACACTGTCGTAGTGTATTTGTCACCCATGGACACTTTTCTTATTTAGATGAGCTGTTTCAAGCAGTAGAGCAGATGTCATGAAGTTTGGTGAAGTTTTATTTCAAACTAGTGGAATGCAGTCCTGGTTCATTATTATTTAGTAGAATGCTCCAGTTAATTATTGACAAATATTTCTCGACCCTTTTGTGATTAGTGCATAAATAATGAAACTGAACTCTTATCATTTTACAGGAATCATCTGAAAATTGACAAGAGGCTCAGGGCTTTATATCTAGCTCCACATGTCTATTAAATTCAACTAAATGGTTTCGTTTTAAATGTAATGGCGTATATATGTACAATTTGTGATATCGCAAAAGAATGGAAATTCTCCATAGCTCACAACAATAATGGATTTACCAACAGAAAAGTCATTCTATCCTCTTTTTAATAAGTCGATTTTTCATTGAGGGGAACGTCAACGTCTATAAATGTTTGTTATTTACATCGAACCATTTCCCTTACGAAAGCCTCTTCCCGTTTGCAACGTTGCGTGCTCACCAAAATTGATCCCTTATAGTATTATGTCGAAATGGTAGTTACTACCGCAGTCGATAGGGATTGATCCCCGTAGAAATGGAAAGGAAAACGTTCAGGATGTGGTCGTTTCCTCGAACACGACAATATCGACCGCCGTGACTCATGTTATGCAGCTACCAAGGAAGCGAGAACACGCGCGTGGGGGAGACAGACACCGGAAATAATAATGACAATGCAGCGATGCTCTTTACCGAATTGAGAATGGGGTCCTTCACTTTTACAAAACTAGTCACTTATTTTCTCGATATCAATTGTTTTGTCTGGACAAAGGAATCTTTTGGCGACAAACGTAACCGTCTTACCGAAAGCTGGTTAATGACAGTACTCTGTAATACGAGTACGTATCCCATAATAGGAGGTCGTGGTAGCCCAATGGGTAGAGTGCTTGGCTACTAACCGGGGAACCCGGGTTCGAGACCGGGTTACGACCCTCCGGACACCTCTAGTTAAACCCAAGCTGAGAGATTTTTCGGGTACCATATCTTACGTGGGAAACTACAGGCGGCACAGGGAAATGACCTGGCCCCTCTACACTGATGTGTGTGAATTTCCACATGCCGAGGACTTAATGCTAGGTGAGCTCTACCCTCACTTAACATACCAACCTTCGGGTTGACCACTGTGGTTTTGGTATCCCTTAATAATAAGAAATGGAAAGACGTAATTCAATCAGTCAATGGAGCACGCCAGGGGCAAATCTGGGTAAAAACTACGCCCTATGAGATGAAAGAATCTTTTGACGTAATATGCATCGATCCTTTCCCGTCGATGAAAGGTTTTAAAGGCCTTGCATGTACCTTTAACCGATTTGATTGCAAAATTCAATCTATATACCTAGGAACAGTAAAACAAGTGTCCAATCAAATTGTAATCTCTTTTTGTTCTTTCAGGGTAAGAGAGTGCAGTCCTTTTCCCGTTGCCGCCTTGGGTGTCGCCATCGGTACGAGTCCCAAGAAAAATCACCTTGCCCTTGTTTTTTTTTTCTGGGGCGCCCGGCAGCGCCACCGCCAGGATTTAAAACCAGGACGTCGCGATGCGTCGTCTAAAGTTGGGTGAATACTAATGATTTAACATGCAGTCAGTGGTAATATTCACAGCCATATTCGCCGTATTTTATCAACGTTTTGCTTCGGTGAAAAATTGTCTTGGGGAAACATCGTAAGTGATCCGCGATGTCCACATATGTCCATTATTTACGTTGGAATTTTGTTTTCGTCGTATTGAGTCCTGCGTATCTCCACCACACGTCGCTTATACATTTGATATTTTTCACAGCTCAATTTTGGCCATTAAGTGCGCACAGAGAGTATCTCTTATCCTTCGACGGATGATCATCTTCCAGTAGTGTTCGAGAAATAGTTAAGGGCGAGACCTTGTGGAAATCCATGGTGATAACAACAGAAATAAGACTTTGCGATCCACACGAAATTTAAATTTATTATTCAACCAGTTTCACTACACCGTAGCATCTTCCTGAATGAGGTACAACAAAAAGTAAGCAATATATATATAGTCATGGAAGGCTGGGCGGGGGTGGGGACGGGGATGAGGAGATC
>WURS02063024.1:0-10627 GCA_011762765.2 Rhinocypha anisoptera | reverse complement strand
AAGAAAACAACTTTTTCTTTTGTGGGCCAACCCCCCTCTTTTTTTTTTTTTCCCTTTTTCAGCCCCCCCCCCCCCCCCCCCAAAGGTTTGTCTGAAAGGCCCCACGCCTCTCGAGGTAGGAAACCTTCCTTCCTCCCATTCCGGGGTATTTCCAAGGGTTTGGAAAAACCCTGAGGTGGCCGACCGCGGCTTCGACCGCTACAGGTAATTTAATTTGTTGTTAGATGTTTTTCGTGGAAGTCAGTAATTTTCGTAAAAGGAATGAACTAATTAGATTACACCTCGATTTGACTTACGACCGCTAAGATAACTTACACATACTGCCGTTGAAATTATTTACTACTAAGTAGTATATACTGAACATATATGCATGCCCTGGGCAAAAAAGCAATTTATGGTTGTCCTTTTTATGGATTTTGGTACAGAATGAAATCTTTGAACCTTAAAAATGAATAAATATGACCTTTCCCTAAATTCGGTCATATGAGCTATATATGTCCTTATCAATGACTATATGACGAAAACGGCGATTAGTAATAATGACTAAAAATATTGAAAGAAATTGATCTATTATCTATTTTTAAGGTTAGAATAGGTTTGAAATAACACATCTGCATCAGGTGCCAGAATAACTTTATTAATTTATTGGCAGTAATATGGAGTTTAATATCCTCATATAGCTGGCGTCATATTAAGCTTACAATTCGTAATAAAACCCATTAAGTGACCAAAGAGCATCCGTGTCCTGGGCAAAATTCCAAACCAAGGTTTTCGGTTACCAAGTGTGGATTTTTCCCACATTCAGGGCAGTATATTTTTCGGAAACTGAAATTCCCATGGTCTCGTATTTATTTACCATGGCCGTATGGTATAATGATGGTTACTAATATAGGCTTTCAAAGATTTCAATGATTTCAAAGATCAAATTTCACCCCACAAAATTTCGTTTTTGGACGTGAAGTAGTCGAGAAAGGAAAGGGGGGGAAGATTCCCTCGAACTTGAAGATAATAAACTAATTTTGGGGAGTGGTTACATTGGCCGTGCTCTTATTTTCTTTCTGAGAAAAGACAACGCGAAAGAACGTATTGAGTCGGAAGACTGGTCTAATTTCTCTTTTTTTTTTAAATGTTTTATTATTTTCTGTCGAAGTTTAATGTGAAAGCGGACACCGCATTGTTCCCCCTCAACACGTCGGTTTTTCCACGGGGCAATCCCATTTCACATTTTTGCCGCCTGCTTGTTTTCTCAAATACTATTCAATCGATTTGGTGGTCGGAAACCAATCGGAAGATTTGACAGCTGAACCTCAACCGTTCTCGAGAACTGTAGCTCGAAACGGAATCTTTACCCGTGGAATATTGACTCCGTCCGATTTAGTCCGTCCTCCCCCCACTCCCCCCCAATGATCTCATTGCCCTATACCGGCTGGGTGTCGGAATACCTTTCGCTTTAACTTTTATATAAATATTTATTTACGTTCCGCAATGGGCTGTTTGCACGGGAAAATTTGCTTAAAATTATGTAATGATACAATGATATTTTTAAATATTTTTTTATGATTTTCCCAAGCTTTTGGCGAACATTTGAAGAATCAATAAATTCTTACGGTTCAAAACGAAAAATAATCAATGGAAAAAGTATTTATAAATAGTTTCATTACACTTAAAATCCGGTTGAATACTCACAATGTCATAACTTTTGCCGACATACCAAAATAACTATGAAAAAAGAAATAGTGCATAAATATTTGAATACAAAAGAGGATTATTGGGGATGCAATCATGACTTTACGTGGAATAAAATTTCTCTATAATGCTTCTGTTATGTCCGTTAAACATGTTTTACACATGTGTGAAATATTTTCATGGATTTAGGTGAAATTGTTCGACACTAAATACCCGGAATAATTAGGATTTCACACGTGATGTTTGCAGTTCTTAAGGGGGAATTTATAATAAATTGAAGGGTATGTCAGTGAGAACCACTCAGGCGTCGCTGTCCATATAAAACACTAAATTCCCTTCTCGATAAATCTAAATTTGTTTTGTCTGGTCTTCTCACAATGAACTGGTGCGGCTTACGTGAGTTGTGTTTCTCGGGCCGTAGGTAATTGCATTAGCTCGCCATTTAGCGGTCAATAATTGAAGATGACCGAAATGCATGTCTGGGAGGTGAGTGATGATGACGGTCCTTCGCTTCGATTCAATTAGGCTCACCAACTAGCAAATGCGTCTGCATTGCGAAGGGGTCCTTGTTTTTTTTTTATCAACCGAAACACTGGCGCAACTCTCTTGCGTTAACATACGATATTTTGAAGGTAATATCTTTCGGCTAAATGTTCGAGATTTGTTTTTACTTCATATCGTGCAACACGCCGAATTTCCGTTAGTGGATTACTCATGGATTTATGTCGTCAAAAGTATGCTTATTTGAATATGCTCCAATTTGGCGTACCCATGGGGGTCTTAAAGTTCATATTAATACGTAATGTAAAATTTAAATGCTGTATAATTTATATATCCACGAACGGGCTCCTTAACCTTAGATTGATCATGAGCAGCGTAGTTTATCCAGTAAGAAGGGAAAATCATTTTAGTCTTAGACTTAGTACAGCTTCTGATCGTGTTGGTCTGGTTAGATTGGTTAGTAAGCCACTCGACATCTAACCCAAATGTCGCGGTTTCCAGTCCCACCTATGGCATGAGTCTCGTGTTCCTTCGATAGGATTATTTCTTTGATATGAAGTGGTACAAAATGAACCCAGACGTCGACGCACGCTATCAAAAAAAAATTCTAAAACATAAACGTGTTGATCATCTTTTTTCCGTAGCTAAATATTACATGTTAACGACAATCGTTTTAGTAAACTGTAAACAATGTGTGTAGTCAGGAGATACGGTTTGCATTGGGATCAAAGAAAGAATCTGGAAAAAGATGATCGAGAAACTATCAAGGGGGACCATATTATGAGGAGTGAATATTTATAAAAAGTATATTGCAAAATTATTAGGAATAATGGTATTTTAAAATTCCAACGAAGAGAACGGAATAAGAGGACGAATTATTATTGGATACATTTTAAACAAACTGTATTTCGTACAGAGTGAAAAACTAAAGTAAAAGTGTCATAGAAATAGACCAAGAGACACAACTATAGGCCACACAAAAAGGAATAAAATATGAAAATGTTACAAGGGTGTGGAAAAGTTAGCATTGTGGCAGGGGAGAATGGTCGGTTTCACTCTTCTAGACCTTGTAACGGGAAAAAAAATACTGACTTTGGGCTATTTGGGCGACACTTTGGAATTGACGGGGTATTTAAAATTCAAGTTGAAGATTCGGTGACCCTCTTAATATTTTCTTAAAATTTGTCTACGTGGATGACATATAAGAACTGGAATCCTGGAGCTCTCTTCCTAATAAAATTCCGTCCTTTTTACTCATTCCAACGTTACCCCATGCCAAGTGATATTTGCTCCAGCTACGTATCTATTTGTCCAAACTGTGAGATAATTCCAGCAGGAGGGTCGGCGAAAAAAATATTGGTGATAACGGCAACGATAAAGTCTTATATTTGGTGCTAAAATAATTTAACTTAGGTCGATATTCACTGTAGCTTAGGCAAAAAATTGATTGTCATTGACAAAAACTCTTCTTCATGCGCAAGATATTGAAATAAAAATTGCTTAATCCTCTATATGAAACAACTGGTCTGTTCATCAGCTTTAACCTTAAAATTAACTGGCTCTGATTGGCCAAGGAATTAATCCAATTAAGACGGGGGGGAAGAATACGTACCACTTGGCACCTATCTTTCGATCGATTTAATTTTTTGAGTGGAGTTCTCCTCGGAGGCTTGGAAAATTAGTTTTAACGAATTTGAAGGAAAAATTGCAATTGCAAAAATTGAACTGCAAGGAGACATCGAGACTAGCTTTCACTACAGTGGCGCTCCCGCTCAGACATGGGATTATTATCGGAATAATTATATCTAACCACGTACGTTATGTTCTCATCTATGCCGGCTGGGTTAGCCGGTTGGGTAGTGTGCTCACCGGTTAACCCTAAGGTCACTCATCCGAATCCCGCACGTTGTCTGCCCATGACTAATTTTCCTGAATGATTTTATTCGACAAGGCATTGCGAGTGAACAAATGAAAAAGTCGACCCCAGAATAATGAGAGCAAGCTTAAGTGGGAAAGAATGTTATATTCGTATTATCACATGTATATCTTTGGGAGATCGCAATATTTCAGTAGAAATCGCTTTCAGATGATGCAAAAGAAAAGAGCCGCCGGTGTTGCAAGCACCCGATTTTCCTTGCGATGACATTTTGATAGGAGACTCATTCCACATGGATGTAATCTCTTGTTGAGGAAACAAGTATGTGTCACAATGCGTTGTACATGCATCTCACTACTTGATGTGATGTAGTGTCATTTAAACGAGTCACAACATTGAAAATGATGTGGGAATAATTTATATTCCGATGCAAATTTGACGGAGTGATTTGATTTTGCTGATGTTACACGCTAGCTCTCACGGACGAGCGATTGAAAAATATTTTCCAGATCGATAATCCTCCAGCAGCCCTTCTTTTGTGCGATGACATTCATGATGACGTGGATGGGCCAAATTCGCACTGGAGAGTAACTTCCCCATTAGCCTGGATCGAGCGCCCCTCCCTTCGTACTATGCCATTACTCGTGAACATGTCAAATGACTGGGCGTGATTAAAATCATTAACGCCTGGTGCTATGTCCGAGTACTTTGCCCTTTGCATTGCGGACCGAAATTGGAATTATTACATTTAGCCGTGCGCCGGTGCCTCTGCCGACTGAATTGGTCGCCATTCCATTTCACAGGGATCTGCACCCAGTGAACAGATTGAGATGGTATGATTAGTTTGGAGACTTATGAATGATATGTAAAGAAACCTCGTGGAATTAATTACCGTGACTGATTGTAAAAGTTTAACTGTACTTTTCTTCAGCAAAAAGTTCAACAACAGGAATACTTAAGGGTAGGATATATATTGAAAATGCAGTTTTCCACAAAACGCTTGCTATGTAAATCGTCTTGTAACTGAGGATGGCGAAGTAAGCCGAAATGCATAGTACGTGTTAAAATCTTTTCTGTGGAGAAGTGCATTTTAAATATACTCGTGTATATATATATATATATATATATATATAGATTCCTTCCACCACATCTCGTCTGGAACTGTGATCTTTAATACTTACGACACTTACCTTACATAAACTTCATACCGGGTAGTGCTAAAAATTATTGACGATCAAAAGGAAAATATCGTCATGGAGAAAGTATGCTAAGTAATTCATTTTCCTTTACTGAAAGTGCACAGATAATGATAGACCTACGTTTACGTAAAGAGGTAAATTTCTTCCCCAGTGTTTGCCTTTTCCTGTGAATCCTAAAAAATCATGAGTGCAGCTGGTGGTGCTCAGAAATATCCGGCACATTGTGAGTCGCAGAATTCATTAAATCTATTATTAAATTATTCTATTAATTAACTCTATTCATTAAATTATGAGTATTTCACATCTCGCTATGCCGTACGTATGTATGATATAATGAGGGCGAGTAAGAAACGCTCTTATGGGCGTGACCTCCATCGAACATGAAAAAGGATCGAATTCATCGTTTTATTACTTGTCTTGGAAGAACTAAAATTATTTTTTCAGGATACAAGTAATAAAACGTAAGGCCTATAATATTCGTATTTTAATGAATATTAGATGAAGAATCATGCTTGATAGCGCACATGGAAATAATTGATTTTTTGTTTTGATTGGAAGAGAGTATAATTTCCGTGGTAAAAAGGGAATTATTCATCACTTCTCTCCGCTTGATCCACAAAGAATTGGCTGTCATGACATCGATATTAATATGTTGGTTTCCTTTTTTGTTGGAAGAGAAGTTGGGACGATATGTGATTTTTCATTCCAATTAGAAATCATTGATTACTGCTACTGAAAATGGGAAATTTGAGCCGTTGAATGATTGGCTGTGGGAATTTTAAAATTTTATCCATCACACACCTCAAAAAACTAACGTACCGGTTGAATATATAGGAGTGCAATTATGCTCTGTGTAATTTTAGAGACACCAATTCCATAGTACTCTAGGAAGAAAATTTATATCTCATTTAACAATTTAAAATGGTCAAGATACTTTTTCTGAGGAGTCATCGGCTGAACATTCAGCATTAGGGTATACGTAGAGTTACGTGATATTGTGTGGGTAAGAATTCTAGCAATTTACATTCAGTTATCAAGAAAAAAAAAATTTTTTCAATTCACTAGATTTGACCCTCAAGACTTTGTCCTTCACCAATGCGTGAATTTATAACGATTTAAATTTTAGGGGAATCAAATTCGAAATTTTCTTTCCTGAAATGTGGGAAAAGTAGCGTGGACTTTAAAACTTATCTTCCTTCGTTTCAGACATTTAATTATTTTATGTTGAATAGCGTTTCCATGAAATATTATGTAAGTGATATTTTTAATATGCTCTTGAGATACAGGCGACTTTTATTCGGTTATAAAAATCGGCAGTGAAAATTTTATGCCTACATTGATGGACTGCCTTCGATAAACAGTCGTAAAAATAATGTAGGTGCCTCCCGCCTGATTTCATTATTTTGGACCTTATCCGAGGTCATAAAATGTAATTTTTTGTTAAGCAGGAAAGACTTTGTTTAATACTGCCAATTGTAAAATGGAACATTTTTAATTACAACAATAATTTATTTTGTGGCAGAAAAACCACTTTAGCGTAAAAATGTTGCGATGTCACACATCTTGCATCTGAATTTTAAAATTCAAGTAGTTACATAATTAGTATGGTTGGTTCCGTTCCTACATCACAAACATATTTTTTGCGTGGACAAAAAATGAATGATCTTTGTTAATTCTTTACTATAAAATTTATTTCACAACCCGAGTTTCAAAAATTTGTGTCGTCGACATAGTTTCAGGTCTAATTCTTTTCCTCGTTTGCATTAATACGAAATTCCATTCGTGCCCCACACATCAAAATATACTTGTGCGCAGACAGCATTACATTATTGTCAAACAGGGAAAAGGCATTGAGCTTGGAAATTATTTGAAATTCCTTTCGGAATTTAATTATCCCCTACTGATGCATTATGCACGTTATATTGCTAATTTCATCCGATTTTCGGGGGAGTACTGAGCATTATGTTATAAGCATATATTACATTTAAATATTTCTTTTTAATCATTTCGTGGACACAGATTCGGATAAGCTTGCGAAATATAAATAAAATTATTGCATAAATCGTGGTTGGTAAATTAGCCTCCTCCAATTCATATATTAAAGGAATTTTTAAACTTATGCGGTAATTGTTTGCATAAATTTAAAGAATAATGGAGGTCCAAGAAATATTATACAAAAGATATTTTTTTAATTTGTTAAACTTCCTAAAATTACGTTTTCTAATTGATTTAATATATCTGAGGGATTTTTTATGGTGAATGAAAAATGTGAATTTGCATTGTTAATGAAGCGTTGACATTCGCGACCTGATTGAGATTTGGATTTAAGTCACAATTCACAGAGTATTTGTTGAAATTAATTCTGTGTGTACAACATGAAAATCTAGAAATCGACTTTTATCGAGGTCTTTTTTACAATTTCGTTCATCTGTTTTTTGGGTGTAGTTTTGCTCTCCTTTACTTCCATCCTATAATTACCATTAAACAAAGTTTTGTATCGCTTAAAAAATCATGAATTGTTCCGGTTCCGGAATTAAAGTGAAAATTTTGAATACTGGTGGATTTAAATAATAATATGAATTAGTGGAATGCAATGTCGTAAATTAATAAGATCGCATATTATTTTAAACAGATTTACCTGGAATAGAATATGTATTGCGGGTTTTCTTCTTTTTAAGTATTTAAAATACAAACGGTTGAAATTAATACTCCAAAATTCCATGTCTGACTTGAAAATATGTTTATATCATTGCCAGTTTTGAGATGGAATAAGGAAATGCTATTTGTATTTATTTTAGCAATTCAACAATCCGGAGCTGCACTGAGTGCGGGATTTGACGACATCATTTTTTTTCTTCACACGGCGGAGTTTCATGTACGTTCTACAAAATATTAGCGTTAAATGCGAAAATATTTTCCTCTTTAAAATAATTTCTATTTTTCACTGAATATTCTATGATATTTAATATCTTCTGAGACGATATTAAGTTGTCCTTAACAGACACTACCATCTTTCGAGTAATCTTTCGAAAAAAATATTCATAGGGCATTTCATAAATTACACTTATCATACTCCATTGTATCATAAGTTCTTCATCATGATTATGCAGCTCAGTAATATAACTATTTCATTTATATTTCTAAACATGATTATGTGAATGAATTTTGTTTACGCGTATTTTGTTTCCCATACCTAATGCCATCGCTCGCACTCCAATTCTTGGGAACGCCTGATGTTATGCTATTTTTAGCATAAATACTAATTAGCTCTTTAAAAGTTTTATTCAAATGTTACTATAATCTCCTTTCCTCCTTTTAAACATATAGAATTTAATTAATTATTTCGTCATCGTATGCGGTCAAGTCATGATAACTCATACTCTTATAGATTTATTCCTCACTAAACTGTGTTGTGTAAACCTGTGAAATCTAGTTTTTTTTTTAATATCCGAGATTCTACAATTTTCTAAATATAAAATTTTAGTTGACGAAGAAATTGACTGGAAATATTGGTCATCATTATGCCGGAATCTTTCTCTTAATATGTACGTGTATTTTTCAACCAGTCCCTTTACCAGTAACACCTTCCATTTCCTCTTTCTTTTATCATTTTTTAAAGTAATTCTTGCTTCCTGCTATACTTTTGTGCGGCTGTCTTCTATTTCAAATTTAATAAGTTTTCAGTTTTCAGAAATAAAATTTCAGTTATTTCTCTAATTATTTTATTGTTTAAAAAAGTTCATTAGAAACGCCATTTGGAAATAAAATAATTAATTCTGTCTCCTATATTCGTGAAAGCAATAATATACACACTATTCATCTTAATCGAATGCCAATTGCTCCATTACCATAAATCGTATTTATGCTATGATGATCACAGAATTCTGTTGTTTTTCAATTCGCCTTGGGATTTAAGATCTATATACTCCGTTTTTTTATGGTGAATAGCGAGAAAGTGTTGCTGATGCAGTGAAATACTAAACACCAATAGGGCCGACAAAAATCTATCACTCGGGAATTATGATATTTCCTTGGGCTTTTGATCAGAGTTCTTAGCTGTGGAATGGGTATGTGGCTTGAATATGGATGGCTCAAAGTACAGGTGACTGATTTTGGTTCCAGAGAAACTATCATGCAGTGTACAAAACGGGAAAAATAGCAAGCAGACTTGAAATATAATTAGAAAATAATCAAAACAAAGGAAGTCATTTTTGGCGCATTCATCGCTTTAACGGGAGTTCATTGAATTTTTCTTTGAGTCCGTTCACATGCCAATTAATACATACGAAATGAATTTTTAATGCTCAGACTCGATTGATTGGAGAATAGCTAATATTATAAATAACTAATGAAGAATAGAATGCGGCGAGCAATGGAGTTTCACTACAGCAGTGGCCTCGAAACTTTTTTGATCGCATGCTCCAAGATAGAAAAATATTTAACGCGTACCCCAATTTTATTGCGATAACTATTTTGAAAAGAAAATGAGCTAAATTTCATGATACTAGGATGAGATATTACACAATTTTTTACAGGCAGCCTACATATATACCTACTATTTTAATTCCTTTTACTATTTAATGCGAACGAAGGTACTGCACTTGTTTAATTACATGATGCACGGTACATGGGCGGATTTGGACGAAACGACTCTGGTCCGGACACACTAATTTCATGTTTCAAAAAATCTTTGATAAACAATGGTTGACGTTTATCACCAGTACTATTTAAGATGTTCGTCGAAAAATTGTTTAAAGAGGACGATCATCTCTTGGAATGGAACTAGGCATTCAAAGCGAGTTAATTTAAGATTTCGTACGATCAGGCGTTTAAGAAAACGAAAGTGAAAGAGATTCTTAAAAAAAAGAAAAAGGTAAATTAAATTAGTGTAAGGAAATTAAGTTAAAATGAGAAATCAGGCAAAGAACACTTAAGCTCTATTATATAAGATGTGGGAATAATAGCAAGTAATTAAGAGGAACAATTGCATTAACGAAAGGGAATTCACGCAGGTATAAAGGAGCTGATTACAGAAACAATAAGCAATCACGTGAAAATTTTAAACTAAAGCATCGGACTGTGGCGTGACATGGACTCAATACCTTGTCTCTTTGGAAAGGAAAAAGGAACGGCTAAATTTTGAAAGTTGCGTTGAATTTGGCAGTGCGAGAAAGAGAAGGGAGAAAAGAAATGTTGTGACTAGGAGAAGCCTTTGAAAAAGGAAAATTTAGGCGTTTTCTGATGACTGGTGTGCGGCCGCCAGGAAGGCAACGAAGGTATAAAATAGGGGAGCAAATATTTGAGGCTGGTATGGAAGATGTATTATTGTGAAAAGGATGCAAATCTTAAAAATCGTTCCACAAGG
>WURS02063013.1:0-10627 GCA_011762765.2 Rhinocypha anisoptera | reverse complement strand
AAGAAATGGACTCATGTACTGGTTGGTGGGTGGGAGGGTTTAAGGAGGGTGGAGTGAATTGAGGGTTTTATGACTGGGGGGGTGTAGGCGGTTAGTAAACCTTGGGCGCCGGAGGGATGAAGGGGGGTGGGTCTTTCAAGTTAGTTTTAAGAACAATAGTGAGGAGGTATTTCATTATAATATGTTAACCTAACATATAATCTTACATACCTTCCCATTAATCTTGTTTATTGGCCTTTCAAAGTAAACAGTCATTCTTAATATTGAAAATGATCATCCCTTTGTTAAACTTTGTTAACTCTTTAAAATATAATTATACTATAATTAAAATTATTAATTTTTCACTAGTGTCTCCTTTCAATTGTCGCCATTGCAGACTACATTTTAATAGCAGACATCCAAGTTGCCCAACTAGGGCCCCCTTTGAATACAGTCTTTACACAATAATCATACCTCAAGTTGTGCCTCATTAGGTCGTTCCTCTTCCTCTTGTGTGATACATTAGGTCCTCTTCTTGCCGTCCAACAAATTTTCCAACAAACCATCCAACAAATTTTCCGTAACTTTTCCTCTTTCCATCTCAAAGGAAGAACCTCTTCCTTGGATATATTTAATCAATCCATTTGTTTGTAATTACTGCAAGGAAATGGCAATAATAAAGTAAAATCTCTAGGAGAGGGCAGGGTTAACCAAGCTCAAGAATTCTTCTATTTATGAAGAAACAATATCATTTGAAGAAAGAAGGAAAAAATGAAAAAATAATACATGGGATAGTCAAAACAGTACGAAGCATTCTTTTAAAGGTAGGGAGTGGTTTCCATTGGCATATAACTGCAGCACACTTCTAAGGATGTGAGACATGGACATTAGAAAAACCTAGGAGAAATGATAATGGGTAGCAATGGAAATGTTTTGCTGATGGAGAATGTTGGAAATTAAATGGACAGATTAATTAACAAGTGAATAAGTACTTTGAAGTGCTTGGGGAAATGGAAGTGACTAGGTGCTTCTGCAAAAATAGGAAGGGATATCATAGAAGAAAGTGAGATTCCCTCTCCTAATCCCCTACCACCGCTCCACATTCATCACATCTCACTGCTACTTTTGCTTTATACATGGTGTTTTTTAAATATGTATTGTCATTAACTTACTCCGGATTAAAAACTGTAATAATATGTATTATTTTTTATTTTTCTAAACACACCTCCAAGATGTGCTTTCCCTGTTTTAACCCTTTGAATAATAATAATTATATATTTTTATTTCTCTCGATTACATAGGCAACATATAAATCGTAATCGATTATATAAATTACACACATACATGCATACATAATTAGACACATAGACATATAACAGTATCATATTTACAAACAAAAATAAAAAATCATATTTGCAGCAATGGAAGCGTAACTTGCAGTAATGCCTTCACTCACTGGCACTATAAGGGTTAAAACAGGGTTCCATTAATCTCAACGAACCATGCTTTCTGTAACCACATTCTTTTCTGTTGAAATCACTCTTATGGGAGGTATATATAACAGTTCCTAACTTCTTTTCAGATTAACTTTGTCCTGTTTCTGAACATAGTACGAGTGGTATTCCTAAAGCTACAATCATCCATATCCGAGGAGACCAGAAAATACAAGTTCAGGTAGATAAAATTCATGAATGGATTATTAACTGTAAATTTTATTGAAACATCCTACCAAAATGATAAAATATTTAAATGTTACTAGCATAAGTACATATTTTGTAACTTAGATTTGTGATTGATCCTGTAGACTATAATACGAGTAATAACAAAGTTCTAATGCTCATAGAATTATATTCAAGGAAAATTTTTCACTACCTTTCCATATGGCTAATAACAAAGTGGCTAAAGAGAATTATTATAATCAAAACAATGTACTAGTTGTAGCATGGGCAGCCAGGTTAGCTTGGGGGTAGCAAGATCGACGAGTAACACAAAGATTGTGAGCTTGAGTCTCACCCAGGGCATAGGTGTTGTCTTTGTCCAAGTTGGTTTTTCTATGATTTGATCAGGTGCAAAATGACCATAGCCATAATAAATAAAAATACTCGTACTACTACCTCTACTAGTTGTAGCAAACTCTGGTTCATTACTGGAACTGTGCTACCATAAACATATGAAAATTCTGTTAACTAGAAATGAAAAATTTGATGCTCAAGTGATATTGGTAGAATTAAAAAAAAGTAACATATTTTATATAAACTTCATGTCAGTTTTGCAAAATGGTTTATGTACAACATGTATAGAATATCTACATGGTTTTAAAACAGAATTTTCATTGAGCATGAATGTGTGAAATGGTAAGAAAAGCTATTCTTCTTCAAATAATAATATACATGATAATTATGACTATAAACATATCCATTAAATCCCAAAAGGTCGAACATTTTACAATAAATTGACATTCACAAATATGTTGCTCCTGGTCACTGTTGTTCATTGTTCTGGTCATTCACTACTCATTAAAAAATAGGAAAGAATTTCAATGAGGGACTTCTTTCTCCTAACGATTAGTTCTATGTCCTCTATAAACTGTATTGCGTTAACCTAACTAACATATATTCTTGCATACCGACCCATTAATCTTGTTTATTGCCCTTTCAAAGTAAACAATCATTCATTCATAATATTGAAAGTGAGCATTCCTTTGTTAAACTCCTCCTGTTTGCAAGTACACTTATTTTATAGTAGTATTTTTGTTTATAGGGTGCTTCAACAGCTATGGTCATTTCGCACCTCTTCAAATCATAAAATGCACCAACTTGGACAAACACAACACCCATGTCCTGGGCAAGACTCGAACCTGCGACCTTTGGGATAGCTGGCGGGTGGTCTACCCCCATGCTAACCCAGTCCGCTATACTTATTTAATCACTAAAATATGGCATGCTAAAAATAAATCCTTCTCCTCATTATGGACTCAACCAAAGCTATATTTATTCTCTGTGGTAAATTTAACATGTTACATGGAGAGAAAATACTCTAAAGTTAAATTTTTTCATTGAAAACACGTATGTGGAAATTTTATTTGTATTTTTGATCATTATGTCACTATGTTAAACAGTCGTGGGGATAGAACAAGTAATCATATCATCAGGTACCTAGTAATTTCACAGAGTCTCTCAAATAAAAAGAAAGCTTTTTGGTGGTATATTCCCCAAGTAGCATATTTTACACTAACTTTCAAGTGTGTTCCCTAGACTCACAATTCGGGAATCATTTTCACATCAGAATATTAATTTAAATACAGAATCTAGACAATCATCTTATAACGGATGAGCCAGACTTCTCCTTTTGTGGTTCAGACTTTAAATTTCCTTCCTCAAGTATTTGGACTATCCTTCATATACAGTAAGATATTCTGAGTGAATTGTCCTCTAGATCCAAAAATCACCTTCTCCAGAACAGCTCACTTTATTGATTCCTAAGATATCTTATCCCATTCAATATGTTTACATCTTTAGTTTCTCTAGCCTACCACAAGATCAGGGCATTGTAGAGTTCTAAGTTCCTACTGCATATTTTTTGTTAGGTACCTTTGGCTGACAGGAACTCTAGAGTACTACCTATCTGAAGATCTGAACGGGGGACTCATTTGTCCCCAGAATATTTTAACTCAACCGGGTTCCATGATGTCATTATCAAAATAAAGTTTGGTGATCTGTTGCTCCTATCGATAATAATAACGTGGTGGTTTCCCATTGTTTCCACATTGCAGTGCTACAGCTCATAGAGTAGTAACTATTATTATGCTGATAGTAAAGTTAGTTTGACCATTGTAATCCCCGGAATCACTCACATGAAGAAGTACTGCCCCATCCACCAGGTGACAGACTGTTGATCGTATTCCATTCATTTAGTCCATTCATGGTATCATCACAGACTTGACTATCGGTCTTCCTACTGTCATAAGGGCTTTGAGAAAGTGATTCAGCAGTTAGCCTACAGGGGGAATGTTAATACAATGTTGCCAAAATCACTTCCACATGAATGTTATAGGTGGTAACGTTGCAACACCAGACTTTTTTGACATATTTTAAACGGACCACAATTCAAAATTATTAACTGAGATTGTGAGTCTGAACTGTGGTGAATGTGCTTTAAATTATTATCCAAAGATGTCCTCAAGGGAAGGCTACCAGGAGGAGGATGATACAAATACTTATAAGGTTTTAGAAATTATGCTGTCATCGGTGAAATGAAAATGATGAAGCTCATTCAAGCTGTAAAAAATCATTAATGATTCAAATCTCATTAGGCACAGAAGAAGAGTGAATTGTGTCTTAAAAAGCCAAAGTGAATACACCTCAACTTTTTAAGACATGTTTAGTTCTTCTGTTAAGAAAATGTGTTACAGCATCTAATAGCAGCCATGGCGTGGTCGCATGGTCTATATAGTAACTTGGCTACTAAGCAACTCATCAGGGTAATTAAATGTTAAAAGTGAACAGTGAGTGAATATAGGGGAGTGAGAAGACTGATAGTCTAGTCTGTGATATCGTCATAGGATTTCTGCACATCTAACTCGGTGGCTTTAAGCACAACCACAAGTATTATTATTTGTAACATAACTGCATTCATGAACTATGCCAATACATCCAATGTGCTAAGGTGCTAAACTTAATACCTCCTCTATTACAGGCGCTGGGCAAAATCTACTCTAGTACTTGTCCCCTTATTTGGTGTCCACTACACTATGTTCCTGGGGATGTCATACTCGATGGGAGTGAACCCAGTGGTGGAGATTATATGGCTGTTTTGCGATCAGTTTTTTGCATCACTCCAGGTAAATAATTACAGTACTCATCTTTGTCAAATTGTAATGTTATGCGTGCTGGAGTAAGTACTCATTGTGAGCCAAAAGTAGGGGGAGTGAATGGTAAGCAACTGTCAAAATGAAAGCCTCTTGTGGAATGGTGTTGCCTCCTCATGCTTGGTATTTTGATTTCCTGCACGCTGAGACAGACAGGGGCGTCCACTTTCTTCTGTGAACCTTAATGCTTCTCTAGGGAAAAGTTGCTACCCAGAAAATTACAATGTTTCTGACCTGACTGACAAAGCCATGATGCATCACAGGCCTCTCTATGTTCAATACCTGAAAGAAGTTCTTTGATGTTTAACCCCTGGGCTGTGGAATATAATGATCAACGTTTTGGAGGGTGACCGCGGAGAATACATTCATATTGTACGCATGACCGTCACTTTCGTACCCTCCCCCTAAACCCCCTCTCCAAATCTTATGGCCCGTCCTTTCCGAAAAGGTTAGAACGGTCACACTTTCCTATTGTTCATTGGAATAGGGCACCCCTTTGATGAGCCATTTATGATGGTTCATGAACCCTCGGCCGAGTTTGATGAATACATTCCATTTGCTAAGATTCGGGAAATTGTTTTCAGACCCGCTGTTATCATTTAATTATTTATTTTTACTTATTTTGCCAATTATTCAAAATCAGCAACAAGTGGGCTTTTAAAATGAATAAGCAACTAAAAATATATCAATAACAAGAAAAAAATATCATTTAGACAAAGGAAATAGGAAAAAAACAAGAAAGATCACAGCAATGACAATAGATAAAAATATTTTAAAAACATGAGTCAGGTATTTAGGGGACGGGAAATTTTTTTGATTCGGGTGGTAAAGGAGTGATGAGAGAGGTGAAGAGGTCAAGTAGGGGATGGGGGGTGGAAGAGATGGGGAGTTGAATACTTTCGGGAGACGGTAGAAGGGAGAGAGATCGCTGGGAGAGGGAAAGACGGAATTTAGGCGTAGACATGGAGGAGATCCCCGCTGCTGGTTTTGCAGCTGGGTAACATGAAGGGAGAAAAAAGAAAGGGTACCATTGGATTGGAAATCACCAATGATGGCAGAATGGAGGAATTTCAAATCGTCTATGGTTTGACGAGTTTGAAGAGTGGAGATTTCCCTTAGTTGCCGCAGAGTTTCAATAGAGTGCTGGTTGTAAATGAAAGCATTTACGTACCATTGGGTATCAAATTAATCAGAAATTAACATCGAAAATAAATATGAAATTCATTTTTTGATGTATTCCTGCGTGTGTAATATTTTGACTATAGTCAATAGTATCTCCACTACCCCACCTTGGAGGGAATTGCGATACGTTGTCAATAAGGGTTGTCCGCCACCCAATAAAACCTCTGTCGGAAATAGATGGGAAGAGTATTGCGGCTACTCTTCTCCCGCACACAGGCATCACAAAGAAATGAGGCTTCAACTGCTGAGGGGTTAGTAATAATAATACTGAATTTTATAGTATCCACTGTAATCTACCATAGTGTGATTCTATATAACTATAAATTTAACATTAACCCTTTTAGTGCTAATGGGCTGATCTATCGGCCCAATTTTTGGTTCAATAAATAATCTTTTCTTGAATTTTTTAAGAGATAAAAAATATAAATAAAATATTTTACTACCACTGCAAGTGTTTGGAGCATAAATCTTTAAAAAATGACGTTAACCAATTGACATTAATATATATTATATATATTTAAATGTGTAAAACAAATAATCCCATGAAAAAACCTTGGAATTTATCACATACATCGGGTAATAGGCTGTCAATAAAAGGGTTAAATCGATTTCAAAATTTTATTTCAACAAAATCATTAAATGATTTTAATATTTATGTGCATCCACCATGTTGGTTGATCCTGCTGGACAACAGTTTCTCTGGTATTCCAGTTGGCATCTTCCAGTTTAAAGTGCGGACTGGAATGCCGGGAAACTATCATTCACCAGGATGGACCAGTATGGTGGATACCTAAAAACACGAGCATCATCTTCAAATCACCATGTAAACCTTCACAGCAAGATTATCATGAAATATTTACAATCTGTATCTTTGCAGCATAATGGAGAGAACGTTAACCTTGTAGCATTGTTTCAAACTATTTAGAATAATGAGTCTCAGAAAAAGAAATGGGGACTTTATATGGCCACAATTACCCGATTGATGGAACGCAAATATTCTCTCATACCTTATCTGATTTTCTTTTCGGGGGCAGGGCTTATTCATCGCTGTCCTCTACTGCTTCATGAATGGCGAAGTCCGGTCCGAGCTGACAAAGAAGTGGTTGCACAACTGCAAGAGTCCAAAGAACAAGGGAAGTAAGACACAGAACAAGAAGGAGGGATCCGATGTCTCCGGGGAGAAGGAAGCCCTCAACGGCGGCGGCGATGGGGGGGGAGGGGGAGGAGGGATTCTCTTCATGATCCCGCAAGTCGACAGGTCCCCAGAGACTCTCGGACGGTGCAAGAAAGTTGGATTTGACTGCGTCGAAAGCGGCGCAGACAGCGATGAAAGGCGTGACGCCATGCCAGAGAGTCCGACCAACAACAACAACAACGATGATGACATCACGCTGCAGGCGATGAGCATGACGCACTTCCCTCGATTCGGCAGGCAGATGTCGGCACCCGCGGGCTCCGCCGCCTCAGTCGGCACCAAGCTATCTCAGCGGGGTGTCCTGGGGTGGGGCTCACCAAACAGGGGCGCCGCGAAAGGGGGCAGCAGCATGATAGCCAAAGCCCTCGCGAGAAGCGAATTCGTCCAGGGCACGAAACGGATGGCAAGGAAATGGAGCGAGTCGATGAGCCACTTTGGGATGCTGGGAAGGGGGGCGGAGGTGGGGTCCTCATTCGCTTCCGCTTCGTACGACTCGTCGTGCACGACCAACTGCTCCATCGACAACGACTGCGAGAACGTCAACGAGGGAACTGAATTCCTGGCCGGTGACGAAATGGAGTGGTCCCGAGACGAGGCAGATACCTCGACCAGTGCACCTTCACCAGAAACGCACGACCATGAGCAGCGACCTCATTCATTGCACCGAAGCCTTGTAAGTGTAATATTTCACTCTTAAAATCACCTAATGCTTTACGACTCGTATTCCTTGCTAGAGAATTTCATCATTCATATAGTTCATATTACTTTGTTGTTTTCCTTATTAGAATTACCCAGGCATGCACTCTTCATTTTTCCATGGCAATCCCTTTGACGTTTTAAAACTTTACGTACCTCTGCTTAAACTAGGTACTAGGGATCCATAGGAAGAGGAGTGTATATATTTTATTTTCACCCTGCATGTTTCCCCCTTCTACCTTCACCTAATGAGCAAAAGTAAGATGCTTCATCTATTTTCTTTTGAACAATCAAGGCTGTAAATAATAGGAGAAAAATTATTCATACATATTAGGAACCCTGGCACTGAAACCAAAATTGTATATTTGTGTGAGCTGTGGGAATTAACTTATGAAATAAGAAAAATGGGTAAAAAAAGATGAAGCCTTGGAAGTAATAAGGTAATGACTGGAGAAAGGAAATCCACAAAAGCACAGCATTTTATACCCATCATGGCGTAAGAATAGCATCTGTTGAAGCTATAAATTATTTATATAAATGTCAATTTAAATTAAGAAAATAAATAACAGTTGTAACAGAAATAACAAACGAGTTGTCATGGAGTTGTTGATAAATAACATAAATAGAGCAAAAATAATAAAGAAAGGACTAAAGAGAGGATTTGTCACTTGACGAAAATTAAATCTCTTTTTACTAGAATATAATGTGTGTCTGAGTTGAGTTATTCGTTCGAAAACTCAATGATTTTCATTGTGTACACACGCATCCCCGTGCAAATGAATTATTACAAATTCGCGTATTAATGAAAAAATATGCCACAACTTTGTAAGTCCACAAACTAGTTTGTGAACTTACAAAATTGTGTTGTATTTTTTCATCAAGAAGTTCCATAAAGTTGAGCCTGGTACCATTGAATTCGCGTGTACATTTTAGATGTAGAAAATTAGACACGGCAAATTATATTTTGTGTGCTTCGTGAAACTATATTTTATGCTCCCTATGAACTCTGATTGATTTTTGATATGTTCATACTGTTGAAGGAACTGGTTTAACGAGCGAGTAATATTTAGAGACATGAAATTGACCTCTGATTCGCTCAATATGGAAGAATTTATTAATAATATAAAACCTAGTAGGGTTCTTTTCTTCAGTGATGATGACTACAAGGAACACAAATCGTAAGACTTCAGCGTTAAGCACCAAGGGAGTAATTGAAATTCCTCATTGCATGGTAGCTGAGACCCCGAGAGGAGCTGGTGGGAAATATATTATTTCAGTTAACGAGTGCATTTTGTCGCGGCTTCCCCATATTGCTCATAGATTACGCTCATTAAAATTTATATTTTGCTTATGTTGGTTATTATTAATACATTCTTAGGTGTATGTATGACAAAATTGGTGTATTTCCCATCGTGGTTCAACACATTACACCACGTCTCGTGGCAATTTGTTATGTCGTATTCAGAAGATTTATATTTAAGTTGACACAACTGAAAATTTTCAATCACGTGACTTTATTCTTTTGTTTTCTTTACAGGTGAGTACCTAACACGGGATTAAGGACTCTGCTGTCGACCACCAGAGGCAGGAGAGAGACATTCCTTGGTCAGGGTAGTGTCTGATTCCGATCACCGTGAGTTTCACTTGATGCATAAAATAGTTTTTAAGTGTCTCATAAGCTGGCCGTCGATTACATCATGTCCTTAGTGATTAGGATGTGAGGTGAACAGCGGTTTGGTTGTAAGTTCACGTAACATTCGTGAATGTGATAACTCTCATGTCGCCCAGGAATGCGATATTTTCCTCTTTACATCTACTTCTACGTGTTTTACCCTGCAACCAGCCGCAAGGGCTTGTGGCAGGGGGGTGAGCTACCACCAAACATTCACGTGCACTCTCAAATGCAGACGTGCTTTACTCATAGAAGGAAGCCACTCGCATGCGAAACAAACTAGCAAACCATCATCCAAACACCATGCGGGACAATGCTCAACTGCTCACGACAAACATGCATGAAAACAACTACAATTGACGTCACAAAATGAAAGGCAGAGTCTTCAATAATGTTCTTTATTTATTCCTCGGTAGGGTGGGGGGGTGGGATTCGTTTCACTGCATTCACATGGCGGCATCCTGTGCTGAGTAAAACTATTTGTACTTCATCGCACGCCACTCATTTCGAATCAAATTGCTCTGCCTTATTTCCATACCATTAAACCCAAGTTATTCCCTTGGATTACGACGGAACCGAGTGGAGGGATGTGATCATAGAGTTATAATTAGGTAGAGCGAGCCACCTGGAGCCTCCTGGCTGCGCAGTAGAGAGAAAGCTGGTCGATCATTGAAACCACGTGACTTTTCCGCGGTGGCACGCGATTGGTTGAAACGTAAATTTCATACTACACGCCGAACTATTATATACTTATTTCCGTACACTGTAATCGCATATTCAAAAGTTTAATACTCACTACCAACAACAAAAAAACACTCACAAAAATATGGCCCAATCAACACAAGTTCCGTTCACAAATGACATATCTCCTCCCTCACCGCCTCCGCCATATTCCCGGGAACTTTCCCAATCGGGTTTTGTGCCACCAAATTTTTACTACAAGAAAAAAGCTCTATCCACGATTGGTGTCTTTTGGATTGGCATGAATCTAATTCTCACACTGGTTGTCTATGTTTGGATGCCACCTAGTACAGAA
>WURS02062992.1:0-10627 GCA_011762765.2 Rhinocypha anisoptera | reverse complement strand
GCTTGGATTTATTTCCACAGAGTTAATCCCGTGGAAATAAATCCAAGCTAAACATACATATTTTATTATTGTCATAATGGAATTCCACCAAGTGACATCCACACAGTGAATTTTATATAAATGTATATCACTTAGGAAGGATAGTTGAATTAGTTTATTCTATTTCCATAGCAAAATATATCACGGATTTTCCTTGAAACAATCTATATTTTGTCTTGAGGAGTTAGTTCCATGACTGAAAAATCTAGCCTCATCATCATCCCAGTCCCAATATTTTTTTAAGAAAAATTTCAGCAGAAGGAAATATATCACAAAAATATGAAATCGAAACTGAATTAAAATAATGAGGAAATGGTAGGAAATGAAAAACATGGATTAATCAACTCCACAAGTAATTTTTTGTATGCGGATTGGTTGGCTATGAAATAATTCTAAAAACAGTACTCCACACTCAGATCCTCTCTATGAAAGTGTTTGAATAAGTGGCTCTATTCTTCTACCATGAATCATTTAATGGGATTTTAAGTTAATTGATGATGACACATTATATTTCTATCTAAATGATGGTGAGGAAGATTGGTGGTTCCATCAGATGATGACGCTCCGTGTCAAAACCGGTCACAGTAAAAGAAAAAAAAAGTGGAACAGCAAAATTTTGTTTGAAAATGTGGAATTCGTAAATGTGCTTCAGGGAATGAGATGGTTACACAAAAAATAAAATATTTATATAAAATAATCAAATGAGATTTCATCAAGATTAGGCAATCAACATTTAATATTTACTGATTAATTTAATCTTAAAGTTAAGCTAAATATACATTTTATTGAAATTTCCAGAGCTATAAATTTGATACTAGTACGAGGGTGGTCTCTAAAGTTTCTGACCCAACAAAGATACAAAACATTTTTTCTGAATTTTTTTTTTTTTCAACACAGTCTCCTTGTAACTCTATGTACTTCTTCCAGCGATTTTCCCATCTCTGTAATCATCTCAGTACTCTGCGTTTTTCTCTGCAAAATAATTGTTCACGAAGGTGATTGCCTCTTTATTTGACGAAAATCTGTCCTCCGAGTGCAATTTTTAGATGAGGGAACAAAAAGAAGTCACTTGGTGCTAGATCTGGTGAGTAAGGCGGATGGTCAAGCAATTCAAACCATAATTCGTGGATTTTCGCCATGGCAACCACTTAGGTGTGAGATGGTGCGTTGTCTTGGTGAAACAGGTTTTCTTTTTCTGCAAATTTGGCCGTTTTTCCACAAGTTCTGCCTTCAGCTTGTCAAGTAATGATGCATATTATGCTCCTGCAATGGTTTTTCCTTTTTAAAGATAATCGATTAAAATAACTCCATGACTATCACAAAAAACAGTCGCCATCACTTTCCCAACCGAAAAAAACAGTTTTTGCTTTATTTGGAGCCAGTTCTGAACCAGAACAATTGACCTCAGATATCAGAAACAGGACAGACAGACATACATATATTACATACATACATATATATACAGGCATATATTGCACCATACAAATATATTACACATATTGTCAAAATACAATATCCATGGTAGGACAGCTAAAATATTCTTCAATGGTATATAATGCTTTTGCTGTAAACCAAGAGTGTATAATCGATTTAAATTTTTCTAAAATGCATACTCTTGCTGTTGCATGTAAATGATTGTATAATTTTATTCCCATATTAGTAATTGAGTTTTTTGTTTTTGTTAACCTACAATGGTTAATAGAGAGGGAATTTTTTGTTCTTATATTGTGATCATGTGAATCAGATCAGAGTAAGACTGAGCTCCCAATACAAGGAATTTTCCCACCAATGCTCCTATTGGTTGCCTCAAGACCACATGACCAGTTTCAAGCTCCTCCTCCTCCTGTCTGGCCCCACCTCCCCACACACTCAGCATCAATTAAAATAGACTATAATTCATCATTGAAATACACTCCCACATCATAATATGCAACTACACAGGAATTTTGAAAATCGTTGGGTTATTTTATTTTTCATATTGTTTTTTCCTTCTAAAATTCTATTCCCAGTTGTGAATCATCACACAACTCATTGTCTTGGTAATTCATACTTTGTGGAGGGGTGAATTGCTAGAAACGTTTGGTGCAGATGCTTTTTCTTTTTCATGGAGAGAGACAGGGATGTGTCTCACGGAGAGGGTGAAACGTCCTCCCTCTGCCAATTGCACTCCATCTTTAATATTTCCTCACATTGATTATTGCCATCTTGTTTGCCTTGACCTAATGGATGAACTCAATGCTAAACTCCAGCGTTTGCTGAATTCATGTGTTAGATACATTTTCTATGTATGCGGAGATGAACATGTAACCCCCTACTTAAAGGAACTCTCCTGGTTTACGAGTACTACCAAAGCCCACAGAAACTATTTCCTAGCCTCTTTCATGTACGGGTTGTTCAAAGCCATAAACCTAAATATCTTTATAAATTGTTCCCTGGCAGGACAAAAAATCATGTGTAGTGACCTGAATTTCAGCCAACCCCTCTACTTTTGAAAATCGTTCACGGTGACGGGCAGAAATTGGAACAACATCCCTACCGAGATGAAGGAGCTGAAATCTTAAGAGAGTTATTTTAAAGAAAAAATTATTAATTAATGTTTAGAGATTTGTTTGGTGCCTAATACTCTTGATTGTGATGGTTGTTGCTTGATCTTATGTAAATTGTGAACACCACTGTTTATGATGATTGTTGTTTGATTTAATGTGCTGTATAAACACTTCTTTATAATGATCATTTTTGAATTTATGTAATGTTGTATGACCGTGGTATGTCTGACATTTGCTGTAAAAGTGCATTCACTAGTCCATAGTACACATAAAGTCCAGAACAATAAATCATTTTCTATTCTCTCTCTCTCCATCGTAGGTGTCCAACCTGGAGCCCCGCAGTGCCCTCTTGCATTGGCTGCAGCCATCAACAGGAAGGGAGCCAAACACTGGCAGCGATGGCTGTGTCACTGGTTTGCCCTCTGGTTCAGAGCTGTGTTACGAAGTGTTGCTTAGTGAGAGAGGGAAAGAAGGAAAATACAGACTCATTTACAGTGGCGATTCCCTCTCTTGCAGGTACCATTGACCTTGCTATGACTTGATATTTTAGCCTGAACCTCAATAGACTATTCCTTTTAAGAGGTTCAGGAACCCTATTAATGTCGAACTGTTTGGCTTCAATGTCGTAATAAATTTGTGATCAACGTTTACTTAATGCCTACAGTAATGCAATCAATATTCAAACTGAAATTTACTCAGTCTTCATCATGCTTTTGAGAAAATGCCAGCCGGGTTAGCATAGTGGGTGTGGCGTGCTCGCCGACTAACCCAAAGCTCTCTGCTTCGAATCTCGCCTAGGGCATGGGTGTTGTGTTTGTCGAAAAGAGTTTTTTCTATAATTTGAAGAGGTGGGAAATGACCATAGCCATCGAAGCACCATATAAACAAAAATACTAGTACTACTTTTGAGAAATGTCTCAGTATTTAATATAGTTTTCATTTTTAAATTTGTGCTAAATTTTTAGAAAAGAGAAAACATTATGTTTAAGCTGCAGGATGATTGAATGCTTTATATATGTGTAGGATAAATGAAACTTTGCAATTCCACAAATAACACTTTATTACGACCGGTTTCGTTCACTTGGTGACATCGTCAGGTGTTTATATATACTTAAGAAAAATGTTTAATGTTCAGGGAAATGAATGTATCCCTGAATGCATGTGTCCTTGCACACTCAGAGGCCTGTGGCCATCAATTGGCTGCCTATAATTTCCCAAATGCCAAATTTCCAATTAAACGAATGTTCAATGTCTGTCAATCATATGAATGGAAAACAAAACATTACTTACTTTAAATAAAAGATGGATTGCATGTTCATGTGTGATTGAAGGGAATAAAAAACTTTCAAGGATTATTCCAGTAGGAGTGATATTTGAATTTTGTCAAGGACCACATTTAGAGTTGGTGTAACAAGGCTGAATTAATTATTTGAAGTAGAATTTAACGTGACACGGTGGGTTTTTTCTGATCACACTCCTCTCTCTCTCTCTCTCTATTTCACACGATGATCACAGAGTGGAGGATTTGAGGCCTGGAACCGACTACTGGGTGAAACTCCAAGTGAGGTGGCGGAGGAAAAGTGCGATGCAGTCGATGGGAGAAGGTTCTCTGGGATCATGGGAAGGTGCGGGGCCGCCATCGGAGCCGACGGCATTCTCGACGCCACCATGTGCTCCCGATGCACCCATGCCCCCCAAACTTATTAGCAGAGGAAGGACCAATTTACAGCTTAGGTGAGTACCATGTGACAAAATTGAGATTTCATATCACCTTACGTCGGAGCATGATCATTTTTCTTAACGTATCAGGTCAATTGGTGTGCCAGAAATGGGCCTAGGTCTTCAGTAAGACTGGATAACCCTAAAAAAACTTGCAACTGTATTCATAAGTTTCACGAATTCATGCTACTAAGACAACCAAGGACATTTAGCCCCTTCTAACATATGGAATTCATGCATAATTATTTTCAGTATGCTAATATGACTAATGTAGTAAACTACTAACAATAAAATGAACATAAACAAGACAAGTCATATAATTTACTACTGAAATGCCTATGACAACTAATTACGGCTTGCCATTGGTTTATAATGCACTTGTTATGTGGGTTGGGTAATAACTTCATAATTTATATATATATATATAAAGCTATACTTGTAGAAGAACATGAGAAACATAGAACACACATACACAAGGATCCGAGTTTTCAGCAGTCAAGGCACACCTTTTTCTTAAGGATCGAGGAAGAAGAATCATATGTGTGAATCACTCCTGTTGTCAACTATAATAATCAGAAAGCAAATAAATCAATTAGTAACATTCTAAAGATTATTGTGAAATAGTCATAATTACAGTCATCTTAGCCCTTTTGTAAAATCTCCGAAAAAACACACCGCACTTCATGACAACTCAGCATCGAACAGTAAGTATAAACAAGGGAAACTTTTAATGCAAAAAAAAAAGTTCCCAAATTAGGTTCTCACAAGATAAGCTTGAATTTTTAAAAAAATCTTATAATTGTAATTTACGTTCAGTACTAACTTTTGCTGTATCTCCAATTTAGCATAATGTAATGCATTCTCGTTAAATTTTCAGTTTGTGTTTAAATAAATGGGCAGTTATATATAAATGTGAAGGGTGACATCTTTCTACGAAAACCTACTCGATGGACTTTTTATACGACCCCTGGATCCGGTCTGAAAACCGAGAACTCTTCCTCTTATTTTTAGGAGTTGGAAAGTTTTATTGAACAATTAAAAAAAAGAATTACCCAAAATAGAAAATAATGCATTAACAATAACATTTCAGGAAGAGAAATGAAAATCTTACAAATCCACAATATATATAAAACTTTATTCAACGACCCGGGTTTTGCCGTGGTGCGGCATCATCAGGTGATGTGCACAATACAATAGCAGGATATGTATACCTCAAGGTAGAGGTCATTTTTGGTAATTTAATGTGAGTCTTTTTTTTGTTATTTGATTGTGCTGTTCTTCATAAACGAGATGGAGAGTTTGACAAAATCTGAAGTGTTGCATTGAGATGAGTAATTGCAATCGAAATCGGTAAACCTCAGTATGCCCTGCTCACTGCTCGTTGCTCATTCATCTGTCTCCTTCCAGGTGGAATGCCAGTGTGGACAATGGCTCACACATTAGCATGTACATATTGGAGTGGGACCAAGGAAGGCAGATATTAGGCGGAGAAACAATGGGAGAAGATGAAGTCGGACCGTGCCCGGAATTGACGTTTGTCGAAGTGTATCGAGGCAGGGGCAAACAGAGCACCCTCACCAAATTGCAGCCGTCGACATGCTACTCTTTCAGAGTCTACGCCGTCAATGAATGCGGAAAGAGGTGAAAGAAAATTCTTAGTCTTCTAAAGTGTCAAATGCTCTTTATGGGCCTCGGAAATATGAATATTTACAATAAAATTTGAATATAGTGAAAGCTGAGAGGGAGGGAAAGGAAAGTATGTATATATATTTATCCCTTGAGTTTGTCATTCTGAACTGTCACTATATCTATTTATTCATCATAATCTGTACTTCAATCTGAAGATTGGTTATAGACTGCAGCCCCCCCTCCCCCCATCCTTTCCTATCTAATAGTTATACCCCTCGGTAGGTCTTCTTTCTAACCCCCCTGATAATTTTCCCCCTATATACACATATATATATATATATTTGTTCCTAGGTCTTCCCTCTTTTTTCCCCCTCTTATTATATTCTTCACGAACCCACGATGCCTCAGGGGGGTGTGTCCTATGTCCACCTTATGCTTCTTTCGCTTTCTTCTCTTTCTTAATCCTATGCCCACCTTATTCTTCTTTTACTTATCTTATAGCACTCCACATTGACTTAGCTTCTTCCGCTCTTCTGTACACCTCCTAACTTTGTCCATCCACTTGATGTGTTCAGTTAATATGCACAAGTATCAAATTCATCAAAAAGATTTTGTTGACCTTGTAGTATATGCCTCAGCATTAAAGCTGTGGGTTTTCTGGGAATGAGAACAAGGAAGGAATCTCTATTTGTGATGTGTTCCAATCCATTTATAACAGTAGAATTCTCAAGTCTCAAGCATTTGCTGTGCTAGAATGCATTAAAACCATCTTGGATGGATTTGATGCATTCCACTTTAGTAATAAACATAAGTTGCTCATTGATTGATTTTGAGCTGACAGAACACCACAAGCACTTATTACTACGTACATTCAACTGTTTTTAAGCTGTGTAGTTAAAGCCTATTCATTTTTTGCTTAGTTGCATATGCTTTCAACTGTGAAATAGGAAAGATCTGAAATTTCACTGGTGTGATGTTCAAAAAGATTGTGACACTGTGGGATAATTGAGCTACAACTTGTATGAATGAAGGCATTCCTAATTGCCCTAAGAGTCATCTGCAGGATGTGCTTAATTGCTTTCCTCTTATTCGAAGGCACCATGTGTTAATGGGGCCATTTTACTCCCCAGAGTAATGTTGTGGGTAATCTGGTTGCGCACCATCCATTGCCCCTTTTTGCGTCTTCCCTTTTGTGCCGTTTCTTGATTTGGTAAGCATTCCCATTTATTTGGAAGCTTGATGACGCTCTTTGCAACATGAGATATTGGGTTGACAAAGAAAGGAAAGATATCTGGTTGATGAGGAAATGATGGATATGAGTGGGTTAGTGGTTGCAATGAGACACACAGATGATCAACCATTGACTCTTTTTTCTCATTAGACTGTTGACATCCCGTATTTTGAATTTGGTTTACTCGAATTAATTCTCTCTTTCTCTCTCTTTTGTGACCTGAGCAATGTGACGATGTCATATAGTATGTTTGGGCATCTGAATCGGCTCGACGTCCGACAAATTTTAGGCTTGGAAGTGTTAATATTTATTCATAAAATCGTAATTGGGTTGATGCCACCAAATCCAACAAACATTTGATTCACACCAATTATTGCGATGTTTATAAATGCACTACAAGAGCAAAATGAGATTCCCTTGTTTCACATTCCCTTTTGAGTGAAGCTGTGGCTCAAACAAAACTCTTTTGTGTTTCTCTTTTTGACTCTTTTTGAGTTCCAATGTCGCTGTGATCAATGATCGTAAATCTTCCCAAAAGTGCCAGCGTTGCCACTCCCCCCCCCAGTGCCACTTATTTCTTTTTATGGCAATGAATATAAATTGTAATAGACAGATTCGTGTTTTATGTTTCACAGCACACTATTTGTTGTGCACATGTATTCATCAACGAGCAATGATAAAACAGTTCCTTGCATTGTTCTCTAAAAATTCATCTCTATGGTGCTTATTACACCACTTTTTGAATTCTGTCATTTTTTACGTGTATTATAAAAATTGTTATTTTATTACGGCCTTTAAGAGTTTATTTTGCCACTCATCATTTAAAAGTTTAGAATGCAATATCAGACATAATTCTAGCTTCATCTACATGCTGATTTGTTTCCTCTTAATGATACTCTTTAGTTTTTTATTTTGCCATATGTAATACTTTGCAAGTAATATTAAATAAAATTTTGTTTTTTAACTTAATTGTAATAGTAAAATAATGTAATTTCAATAATTACTTTTGCTTAACTGCTTCAAATGGCACTTTTTACCAAAGAAATGTATCTTCACTGTAATTTGTAATACCATCAGCAAATTATTATGGATGATAATGTTTTTATGGGCATTTTTCATAAATTCTGCATTTTTCATAAATTCTGCATTTTTCTGTAAATATCCCGGCAATTTTTGTACGAAATTAGGCAGTCACACATGGAACTCTTAAGGTTAATGGAATAGTTGTATATAACACACTGGACAATGATACAAAGGCCGTTCAGTGCATAAATGGATGTCAATCAGAAGTAGGACGATGAAAACCGATCTGATGTAATGTACATAAAATGTATGCCATGTGATTGTACAGATTACGTACCGAGAATTGCCCTCGGGGACTGATGTTGTCTTGCACGTTCCGACTGTAGCGACTACAGCGAGGTGGTGCAGCTGTGGACCAGTGGCAGTCCCCCTGCACAACCCCCTCCCCCGACGCTGAGGGAAGCGAGGATCAACTCCTTGTCCCTGGCGTGGGACAATCGCAAGGGCGACGTGAAGGGTTACCGTGGTGATGATGGCTCGAGGAGCGGGATGCTGGAGTACACGCTGCAGATGGAAGACCCTTCCACCGGGCACGGCTTCATTCCCGTTTTCTCTGGGGTGGTCACCAACTGCACCTGCAACGGACTCGCTCGCCACTCTGAATTTAAATTCAGGGTGAGTGCCAACGTAGCTTACGCTCAAAAATACATATTGATATAATTGCAGAATGGATTGGATGACGTTATTTTTCAAAAATTTTGTTTCAATTCAACATAAAAATAGTTCATATTAAACATTATAGCATGTCATTGAATACATTTAATGCACAAGAGTAGTAATAAGATAGGAAATGGTCATTGCAAGGTTGTTTGCATTGGGAACAGCTATATCACGTGAACTGTTCTGAATGCACTCAATCTTGAGATGGGCATCTCGAGATGTGGCTAGAGATATGTGAAGGTTTAAAAGGAGAAATTAAAATTCAATAATAATGATAATAATCTTCATTGGTCCAGGTTATGATAACATGCAGAGAAGAAGTCTCGTATAAAAACAGAACATTTATACATGTAAATGTGGATGGAATGCGCATACCCAAAGGAAAGTAATTGGCCGACCACGGGTGGGTGGGTGGGTGTGGTGTGCTCACTGGCTGACCACCAAAGGTCGCGGGTTCGAGTCCCGTCCAGGGCATGGATGTTGTGATTGTCCAATAGGGTTTTTACTAAGATTTGAAGAGGTGCGAAATGACCATAGCCATCGAAGCACCCTCTATAAACAACAGTACTACTACTAGGAAAGTAATCATTAAATCATCCAAGGCACAAACATTTATTCGTCAATAGAAATAACAAAAGCAAAGTCTACCATGTACTGACAGACAGAGCTTCCTCTTGAACAAAAGCGAAGAAGAGATTTCTCTTGCGTTGTGGGAATATTGAAAATAACATTAAATAATAATAATGTGGAAAAGAATTTTGAACAGAAAATGTGTTGTTAAAAGTGTCATACCATAGTGATTACGTAGTAACACACACACACAGAGTGTGTGGGATCCATAATTCTTCTGACAAAGTTGAGAGCACCACTTTCCCAGTGGCTTGAGAATTCGTTTCCTGTCACCACCACGAGTCCCATGACCTATTCCCAATTCATGAATTGCGGCTTGAATATCATGGGGATTGCACCTTTTGGTACGACTATTGAAATATGCACTGCATTCTAGTATGACCCAGGTTTTGACAGTACACAATTATCTTCAGGTATGATTAGGTGTGAGACATTAAAGTTCCAGCTTGTGCCAAAAGTGTCAGAGATCGTGTATGTTAGCTGGCGCTTTTATGTAGTTGCACCTGATGATAATGGTGTACCGTCAAAACCCGGGTTGTACCAAAAAAGAAATTGGAAAAGTAATATCTATTCCAGCTATTTTAATGAGGAAAATTATAATTTAATGCCTGGTCAGACATTGGATTTGGAAAGGACTAATTATTTTGTTGGTGTCTGAGTATTTTGCATTTTTTTTTCTTTTTCACAAGTATACCTGTGCGTGCATGGATGCAATTGATTAACCCTCTCTCCCTTCTTAGAACGTCAAAATGTCTTCCATAAAATTTGGGTAGGTGGAAATTAACTAGGATTCATTAATTGCTCAATTGTTTTATTAAATTTTAGAAAAATTATGTTTATACTTTCATTTCATGGAAGTAATTCATAAAATTTCATAAAATGGATTCAGAAAATCCAGATCTACATCTACAGCTACTTGTCTTATGGTGAACCAGATACTATCAAATAGAGTTGAGACGCTGGGACTATTCTTTGACTTCTCCAAGGCTTTCGGCCTTGTTGATCATCAACTGCTTCTTTTTAAACTGAAAAGTTTTGGCATAAGAGGCACTCCACATAAGTGGATTGAATCCTACTTGAGTGCACGGTG
>WURS02062982.1:0-10627 GCA_011762765.2 Rhinocypha anisoptera | reverse complement strand
AACCGATTCGAATCTAACTTTCTCTGTTATGTTTCGAATTTTATTCCGATTTGGTTCGAATTTTGTGCATAAATCTTCGAATTCTCTGTCAATTTGATTCGGAATTTTTTCGGGATTCGAACTTTTTTAATTTTTGCTCGATTTAATACGAATTTTTTGCATAACTCTTCGAATAAACTCGAGTTTGACCTCGGCGGCTCTGCCGTCAGCCTGCGTCATCTGCCTCTTGTAAAAAATTTATATTTATTGATTTTTCTCTTCCCCCCCCCTAGACTGATGTATCTGCAAAACACGGTGAAAGATCGAAATTTCGCCTGGAACGAGGTGACCTTTACCACAACCATAAATGTGAAACAAATAATGCCAACTGTGAACAATACCTTGGTTATCCTCGATTCCTTGGGAAGACTTCTATACCTCCGAATGAACCCCCGAATGGAAACAAAGGGTTACACCGTTCCGGAGTGTACCTTTACCATTGAGAAACTGTACGGAGATGGTGGGCCGTTTGTGATGTGTAAAGCAACCAACGCAACGGTGATGTTGGCATTTCGACAGAATCAACACCCGAATACGAAGTTTGAACCACAGTATACGGTGATTCGTGGATCGCTTGGAACGGGCATTTCGTTTGCCTCCTCCGCGGGTTTGGAGACTACGCTGGGTGAGGTTGTGGATCTGTGTGGAATCAAACGATTTCTTTCCATAATCAATAATCCCTGTCGGCAAACGATGCACTTTCGGGTTAGGGCTAATCCGAGCGCGATGGATATCTTTACTAAGGTAAGTTTGGGGGAGAGAGTGGCACACTAATGCGCATGCGCTATAGGAAATATAAAATGAAAGAGAGAGAGAGATTGAGAGAGAGAGAAAGAGAGAGAGAGATAAAGAGAGAGAGAGAGTAAGACAGAGATTGAGTGAGAGAGAGAGAGAGAGAGTAAGAGAGAGAGAGTAAGACAGAGAGATTAAAGCAGAGAGAGAGAGAGAAAGAGTAAGCCAGAGAAATAGAGAGAGAGAGAGAGATAGAGTGAGAGAGAGAGAGAGAGAAATAGTGAGAGAGATAAAGAGTGAGAGAGAGAGAGAAAGCGAAAGGAAGAGAAGGAGAGAGTAAGAAAGAGAGAGAGAGTAAGACAGAGGAATAGAGAGTGAGAATGAAAGAGAGAGAGAGAGAGAGAGATTCACTGAGTTTTGGTTTCGGGTTACAATTATATATGATGACAGAACATAGAAACATAACAGAACAAAAAATGACAGAACATAGAACATAGAAAATCACGATCATATTATTCATTAATATATATAGGAGATAAGGGAAAGTTAGATTGGAATTGGTTAAGCACAGTGGAAGTAGCGTAACTCTTACACAGTGCAAAATGGCCGAGTGGCAGAATACCAAAAAAATGACAGAACATAGAAAACCACGACCATATTATTCATTAATATATAGAAAATTGTTTTTTAATTATATTTTTTTCTCAACTTTTGTGAACAGGAAGTGATCAACTGTTCGCAAATCAATCAAACCTTCGGTGATCGATTCATTTCGGTGCCACGCGAGTTTCTCATGTTGAGACTGATCGCGGATCGTTCCAAGGGACGACTGTATAATCTTATCAAAAACACCCAATCCCACGGTACTCTTCACCTGCCTTCCGCCTACTTTCAGGTAGTTTAAAACGATGTTTATGAATGGCCCACGAATTTAACCCTTTGGCTTCTCTCATTATATATCACACACAGGTGTTTTACCAGTTGATGCGTTACCTGTGCGAGTTTGGCTGGGAAAACGGAAGTTGGATTGGTACGATTGACGCGGAAAATTTCCAACGAACTAAATGGGTTCTGTTTGATATGGCTAGATACTATCAGGTATGTGATTGGATTAACCTATTCGCTCCCCTCTCTCTCTCCCTCTCTCTCTCTCCCTCTCTCTCTCTCTCTCTCTCTCTCTCTCTTTGTTTTATTCTCATTTTCATTCTCTCTCTAACTCTCTCTCTCTCCCTCTGTCTCTGTCGCTGTCTCTCTCTCTCTCTCTCTCTCTCTCTCTCTCTCTCTCTGTCTTTCTTTCTCTCTGCATCTCTCTGTCTGTATCCCTATCTCTCTCTAACTCGCTCTCTCTCTCTCTCAGTATCCCTCTCTCTCTCTAACTCTCTCTTCTCCCTCTCTCTCTCTCTCAAACTCTCTCTATCCTTGTTTCATTCTCATTTTCACTCTCTCTCTAACTCTTTCTCTCACTCTCTTCATCTAACTCTCTCTCTCTGTTTGTCTCTCTCTCTCTAACTCTCTCTCTCTCTCTAACTCTCTCTCTCTAACTCTCTGTCTCTCTCTAACTCTCTCTCTCTCTAACTCGCTCTCTCTAACTCTTTCTCTCACTCTCTTCCTCTAACTCTTTCTCTCTCTTTCTCTGTCTCTCTAATTCTCTTTCTCTCTCTCTCTCTCTTTCTCTATAACTCTCTCTCTCTCTCTCTCTATAACTCTCTCTTCTCTCTCTCTCTCTCTATAACTCTCTCTCTTCTCTCTCTCTCTCTCTCTCTCTAACTCTCTCTCTCTCTCTCTATAACTCTCTCTCTAACTCTCTCTCTCTCTAACTCTCTCTCTCTCTCTCCCCATGATAGGTGATAGGTCTAGTAGACGCGTTAGCACCACAGCTGCAAGCAGATCTGTTCGCCCAGCTCGAATCGGAGCCGAAAGCGGAAGACGAGTTCAACACGCATCTCTTCAACACCCTGGTGCAACGTCTCTACCAACGAGAACCGATGTACAGAGCTAGCCACCGGAACAAGGTGCCGGTGCCGGTGCCGCCCAAAGAGATCGTTGCCAGGTTCAATTTGGCCGAGAAAGCTATCCATAAGAGTGATGATTTACTCTTTCCTGGCGAGAGCCGGTTGCGTCCCGTCTCTCTTCAGGTATGTACCATTTACTTGGTTCAGTTGTGTGAGAGAGAGAGAGAGAGGTAGGATAGTGAGAGAGAGAGGGGTGGGATCAAAAGAGAAAGAGACAGAAAGAGAGAGAGTTGTGGAATAGTGAGAGAGAGAGAGAGAGGTAGGATAGTGAGAGAGAGAGAGAGAGAAGTAGGATAGTGAGACAGAGAGGGGTGGGATTATAAGAGAGAGAGAGTGAGACAGAAAGAGAGAGAGAGAGGGAGAGAGAGGTAGGATAGTGAGAGAGAGAGAGGAGAGAGATGTGGGATAGTGAGAGAGAGAGAGAGAAGGAGAGAGAAGTAGGATAGTGAGAGAGAGAGGGAGAGAGTGGTGGGATAGTGAGAGAGAGAGATAAAGAAAGAAGTAGGATAGTGAGAGAGAGAGAGAGAGAGAGAGAGAGAGAAGTAGGATAGTGAGAGAGAGAGAGGGGTGGGATTAAAAGAGAGAGAGAGTGAGACAGAAAGAGAGAGAGAGGTAGGATAGTGAGAGAAAAAGAAATGTGTTCGAAAGGTAAATTCGAAGAAATAACACGCAAAAAAAACATTCGAAACGAATCGAGCGATAGTTGTAAAAGTTGACGGAGAATTAGAATCAATTCAGGATAAAATTCGAATTATAACACAGTTAGTTAGAAAGTTAGATTCGAATCGATTAAGGATTCGAATCGGTTGAACACAGTGGAAGTAGCTTGTAATAACTCTCGCAGTATAAAAACGGTGAAAGTTGGGTTCGAATCGGTTAAACACAGTGGAAGTAGCTTGTAACTCTCGCAGTATAAAAACGGTGAAAGTTAGATTCGAATCGGTGATGAATTCGAATCACAGCACAGTGAAAGTTGGATTCGAATCTGTTAAGCACAGTGTGGAAGTAGCTTGTAACTTTCACAGTATAAAAACGGTGAAAGTTAGATTCGAATCGGTGATGAATTTGAATCACAACACAGTGAAAGTTGGGTTCGAATCGGTTAAGCACAGTGTGGAAGTAGCTTGTAACTCTCACAGTACAAAAACGTGTGTGGCAGAATTGCAAAAAAAATGACAGAACATTGAACATAGAACATAGAAAACCACGACTTTATTATTCATTAATATATAGGAGATTTAACTATTTCTCTATGTTTTTTTCGTTTGTACAGGCTCAAGCACTGTTTGCAACACTCAATCTGGTTTTTCGCCAAACAAGTCTCCTTAGAAAGCTGGATTTCAGTCACATTATCAGGGGACTTAAAAAGCTGAAAGATCGTGGTTACAATCCGATTCGTAATGATTACTATGTGGTAGATTATGTTTTGGCACGAAGACTCGATTCGGGCATGGATTTGAATTCACCTTCTTCCGACGCCCAATTTCAACATGGTTTCCAAGATCCAAATCTTTCGAATTCGAATGCTAATCTTAATCCGTTTGCTTTTGTTGCAAATCTTAATCCAGAGCCCTTTGTTTCGAATCCGTATGTTTTGAATGCAATTTCAAATTCGTCTGTTCCGAATTCAAATCCGGATTTATCTGTTTCAAATGCAAATTCAAATCCGTCTGTTCCGAATTCAAATTTAAATCCGGATTTATCTGTTTCAAATGCAAATTCAAATTCAGATTCATCAATTTCAAATTCGAATACGAATTCATCTGTTTCGAATGCAAATCAAAATCTTAGTCCGTCTGTTTCGAATGAAAATCCGAATCTGTCAGTTTCGAATGCCAATACAAATTCTACTGTTTCGAATTCGAATGCGTCAGTTTCGAATGCAAATTCAAATTCGTCAGCTCCGAAAACCAATACGAATCCATCTGTTTCGAATGCAAATATAAATCCACCATCTGTTTCGAATGCAAATCCGAATCCGTCAGTTTCGAATGCAAATCAAAATCCGTCAGCTCCGAATACAAATACGAATCCGTCTGTTTCGAATGCAAATATAAATCCACCATCTGTTTCGAATACCAATTCAAATCAATCTGTTTCGAATTCAAATCCGTCAGTTTCGAATGCAAATATAAATCCACCATCTATTTCGAATGCAAATTCAAATCCGTCTGTTTCGAATGCCAATCCAAAACCGATGTCGTGTTTAGCGCAAAAGAAATTTAAACATAAAAAAGCTCGTAAAAAGACTTCTTCAAAATCAACTTCAACTCCAAAATCTGCTTCTACTTCGAAACCAACTCCGACTGTTTCGGTTTCAACTTCGAATTCAACTCCAACTGTTTCGGTTTCAACTTCGAAAGCATCTTCTACTTCGAAACCAGCTTCAACTGTTTCGACTTCAACTCCAACTGTTTCGGTTTCTACTTCGAAACCAACTCCGACTGTTTCGGCTTCGACTTCAACTGTTTCGACTTCAACTCCAAAATCAGCTTCAACTTCGAAACCAACTCCAACTGTTTCGGTTTCAACTCCAAAATCAGCTTCTACTTCGAAACCAACTTCAACTGTTTCGGTTTCAAGTTCAACTGCTTCGACTTCAACTCCAAAATCAGCTTCTACTTCGAAACCAACTTCAACTGTTTCGGCTTCAACTTCGAAACCAACGCCAACTGTTTCGGTTTCAACATCAAAGCCAACTTCAAATTCGAAACCAACTTCAACTGTTTCGGCTTCAACTTCGAAACCAAATGTTTCGGTTTCAACTTCAAAACCAACTCCAACCGTTTCAGTTTTAACATCAAAACTAACTCGAAGTACTTCAATTTCATCAATTCTGAAACCAACTTCGACAACAACTTCAGCTTCAAACCCAACTCTGCCTCTTTCGACTTCCGCAACCGCAAAAACACCTCTAACCTTTTTGACGACTTCAACTTCGAATTCAAACTCGAAAACTCCTATTTTGATTCTAAAACCAACTTCTTCAACTGTTTCGACTTCAACAACCGCAAAAACAACTTTCACCTTTTTGAGTTCAACCCTAAAGCCAAGCTCAAAAAGTCCTATTTTCATTCTAAAACCAACTCCAACTGTTTCGGTTTCCACTTCGAAACCAAGTCAAAGTATTTCGATTTTAATTCCAACTGTTTCGGTTTCTACTTCGAAACCTACTTCAACTGTTTCGGTTTCAACTTCGGAATCAGCTTCTACTTCGAAGCCAACTTCAACTGTTTCGGTTTCTACTTCGAATCCAACTTCAACTGTTTCGGCTTCTACTTCGAAACCAACTCCAACTCTTTCGGCTTCTACTTCGAAACCAACTTCAATTGTTTCGGTTTCTACTTCGAAAGCAGCTTCTACTTCGAAACCAGCTTCAACTCCAACTGTTTCGGTTTCTACTTCGAAACCAACTTCAACTGTTTCGGCTTCAACTCCATCTGTTTCGGTTTCTACTTCGAATCCAACTTCAACTGTTTCGGCTTCAACTTCGAAACCAACTTCAATGTTAATTCTAACTCCAACTTCAACTGCATCGACTTTAACTCCAAATCCTCAAATTTTAGTTCTATCTTCCACTCCCACTGTTTCGCCATCTTCAACTCCGCCCCCTTTGAGTTTGATTCCAAAATCGACAACTTCAAGCAGCAGCGAAAAACCGCCAAAAATAAGTACATCAACTTTAATTCTAAAACCAACTCAAACTGTACTCAAATTGACTTCAACTTCAAAACCAAATACTATTACAACGACTCTAAGTTCGAATTCGATTGCAATTCTTCAGCCAACTCCGATTGCGTCGGGTTTACATTTGAAGCAAGTTTCAAGCACTGTTTCGGGTTCAACATTCGAAAGCCCGATCCAAAGTACTTCGAGTTCAACATTCGAAACTCCCACTTTAAGTATTTCGGGTTTAACCGGAACTTCGATCAAAAGTACTTCGGGTTTAACCGGAACTCCGATCCCAAGTACTTCGGGTTCAACCGGAACTTCGATCCAAAGTACTTCGAGTTCAACCGAAACTCCGATTATGGTAATAAAAACTGCCGATGGGCGGAGATTGTTTTGCTTGCCTCAACGCAAAGTGTTGAAACGTAAAGTGATTGATAAGGAAACCCTCGAAACTCCGCCCCAAGCTCCGCCCTCTTCTTCTTCTTCTGCTCCTCTTCCTCCCCCGGTTAAGCGTACTAAGCCTAATCCGGAGAAGAAGAAGAAAGAGCCTAAAACTAAGGCTAAAAGTGGAAAACAGAGCAAAACAAGCAGAGTGATTGTGGTGAAGAATAACTTTAATCTAACTCCAACAACTAATTCGGATAATCTAAATCCGACGACTTCTTCAAATCCAAACACTCTTAATCCAAAGACTTCAAAATCAAATGCAATTAAAAATAAAACAACTTCAAATCCAGCTACTCTTAATCCGGCTACAACTTCAAATTTAACTACTCTTAATCCACCGACTTCTAATCCAGCTACTTTTAATCCACCGACTCCTAATCTAGATACACTAAATCTACCGACTCCTAATCCAGCTACTCTTAATCCACCGACAACTTCAAATCCAATAATCACTCTAAATCCACCGACTCCTAATCCAGATACACTAAATCCACCGGCTTTAAATCCAACTACTCGTAATCCGGCTACAACTTTAAATCCGGATACACTAAATCCACCGACTTCGAATCCGGATACACTAAAACCAACAAATTCAACTTCAATAATCTCTCAAAATCCAAATCCAATAATCTCTCAAAATCCAAATCCAATAATCACTCAAAATCCAAATCCAACATTAAGTCAAAATCCAAATCCAACAAAAACTGAACATATTTTCAAAAAGTATGTAAGGTATATACCCGGCACGAGACGTCTAATTCCAGGTATATTTCCAATTACAACTTTGAATCTTCAAACAAATCAAAATTCGACAACACCAACTCAAAGTCCAGCTAATCTAAATCCAATGAAAACTCAAAATCCAGTTACAACTTCAAATACAATTACTCAAAATGCAATAACAACTTTGAATCTTCAAACAAATCAAAATTCGACAACACCAACTCAAAGCTCAGCTAATCTAAATCCAAATCCAGTTACAACTCCAAATACAACCACTACTCAAAATGCAATAAAAACTTCGAATCTTGAAACAAATCAAAATTCGACAACAGCAACTCAAAGTCCAGCTAATCTAAATCCAACGGAAACTCAAAATCCAAATCCAACAAAAACTGAAGATATGTTCAAAAAGGTTGTAAGGTATAAACCCGGCATGAGACGTGTAAACGGCGTACTTTGTTTTCCAACTCGACCACCGCATGCAATTCTAAATTCTACAACAACAACAACAACTCAAAGCTCAGCTAATCTAAATCCAAATCCAGTTATAACTCCAAGTACAACCACTACTCAAAATGCAATAACAACTTCGAATGTTCAAACAAATCAAAATTCGACAACACCAACTCAAAGCTCAGCTAATCTAAATCCAATGGAAACTCAAAGTGTAATAGCAACTTTGAATCTTCAAACAAATCAAAATTCGACACCAATTCGAAGCCCAGCTAATCTAAATCCAATGGAAACTCAAAATCCAGTTACAACTACTCAAAATGTAATAACAACTTCGAATGTTGAAACAAATCAAAATTCGACAACACCAATTCGAATTCCGCAAGGAGTAAGAGTGAAAGAGGAACCGAAAGAAGAAGAAGTTAGAGTGATTGATCATCTTGGTTCGGGTCAGCCAGTGTTTATTCGGACACCTCAATCAATGGCTCCAGTGGAGCCATCCGAAGGGATTTTCAAAAAAGTTGTCAGGTATAAACCCGGCATGAGACGTGTAAACAACGTACTGGTTTTTCCAACTCGACCCCCACCGACTCCACCGCCTCAGGTTGAGATTCATGCTGAAGAACCTGTAATAGATCGGGAGGTCAAAGTGGAACCGGTTCAGGTAAGATTTGGTGTGATTTTAACCCTTTCGATCCCAAAGGGATTATCAGTAAAAGATAAGCCTTATATCGCTAATTGAATGAGCAGGACACATTCGTCCCGATAGCGCAGTAGGGAGCGAAAGGGTTAAGGTGTAGGTTTAGTTTACCCTCGAGTTAATTCGAAGGGTTAGACCAAAAAAAATCGAATCAAATCGAGCGATAATTGAAAAAGTTTGAATTTCGAATCAAATTGACAGAGAATTCGAAGATTGATGCACAAAATTCCAACCGAATCGGAATAAGATTCGAATCATGTTATAACACAGTGAAAGTTAGATTCGAATCGAGTGAGAATTGAAAAAGTTTGAATTCCAAAGTTCAAATTGATGAAGAATCCGAATAGAGTTATGCACAACATTCGAACATCGAATCGGAATAAGATTCGAATCATGTTATAACACAGTGAAATTTGAAAGTTAGATTCGAATCGAGTGAGAATTTAAAAAGTTCGAATTCCAAAATTCAAATTGATGGAGAATCCGAATAGAGTTATGCACAACATTCGAACATCGAATCGGAATAAGATTTTCGAATTGTATAACACAGTGAAATTTGAAAGTTAGATTCGAATCACAACAACGAAAGTTGAATTCGAATCTGTTAAGCACACAGTGGAAGTAGCTTGTAACTGTTACACAGTGTAAAGTGGCAGAACACGAAATTGTCTAAGTATAGAATAGAGGATAGACAATATTTTTAACCTATCTTCTAATCTTTTATTATTTTCATATTTACAGGGAACGTTTTCCGCAAGTGCCAAACAAACAAAAAGAAAACCGCGTGGAATAGCGGAATCCAGTAGAAAAAATCCGAAACCGAAACAGCGAACCCAACCGAAACGAACCTCGAAACGACACAGTCTATCCGAATTTGCCAAAAAGGAACGCGAGCTGGATCGGGAGATCAAACGGATAATCCGAAAGGATCGAGCCACTTCGTATCCCACCCTGGATCCGGATGGTGGAACTCGGTGGGAGGTGGTTCGGATTCTTGGGTCTGCTTGGGTGGATAACGAGGAGGATATGTGGTTCGAGGTGAAGTGGTCTACGGGCGAGAAGACTCTCGAACCATCCGAGTGTCTTGATGGATCCAAATCGATGGTGGATCGATATCTCCGAACCAAGTTTGGCAAGAAGGAGGCGCAGAAGATGAGAAGACAAGCTTGGTATCGAAAATTGGCCAGTGCTGCCAAGGAGTTTAGGATGGCTACGGGTTAATCCGTTTCGATCCCAAAGATTATCATCGTAAAAGATAAGCCTTATATCGATAATTGAATTAGCGGGACACATACGTCTCGATAGCGCAGTAGGGAGCGAAAGGGTTAATCTTTTTATGCAATTTTTAAAACTATTTATATATATATATAATCATGTTTTTACCAATATTTTGTATTTATATTATTTATATATTAAATATATCAGTAATTATTGTGAAAAATAATAAAATTATAAGAATATTAATAAACTGTCTCTCTCTCTCTCTCTCTCTCTCTCATTCTTTCTTTCTCTCTCTCTCTCTCTCTCTCTTTCATTCTCTCTCTCATTCTTTCTCTCTCTCTCTCTTTCTCTCTCTCATTCTTTCTCTCTCTCATTCTTTCTCTCTCTCATTCCTTCTCTCTCTCTCTCTCTCTCTGTTTCTCTCTTTCTTTTTCTCTCTCTCATTCTTTCTCTCTCATTCTCTCTCTCTCTCATTCTTTCTTTCTCTCTCTCATTCCATCTCTCTCTCTCTCATTCCTTCTCTCTCTCTCTCTTTCTCTCTCTCTCTCTCTCTCTCATTCTCTCTCTCTCTTGTTGTTTCTCTCTGTTTCTTTCGTTCTCTTTCTCTCTCTCTCTCTCTTTCTCACTC